>PVKV010006122.1:0-23191 GCA_004027835.1 Alouatta palliata
GGTGAAACCCCGTCTCTACTAAAAATACAAAAATTAGCTGGGCATGGTGGCACGTGCCTGTAGTCCCAGCTGCTCGGGAGGCTGAGGCAGGAGAATTGCTTGAACCCAGGAGGCGGAGGTTGCGGTGAGCCGAGGTCGTGCCATTGCACTCCAGCCTGGGTAACAAGAGCTAAACTCCGTCTCAAAAAAAAAAAAAAAATTATGTTTTCAAAGAATGTTCAATTACATAGAGAAATGCTGTTGTATTTTATATATATATATAAAATCAGATTAAAGCAGCAAGTTCATTGTTTAAAAAAATCAGTAATGGGCCAGGTGTTGTGGCTCATGCCTGTAATCCCAGTACTACGGGAGGCTGAGGTGGGTGGATCACGAGGTCAGGAGTTCGAGACCAGCCAGGCCAACATTTTGAAACCCGTCTCTACTAAAAATGCAAAAATTAGCCGATGTGGTAGTGTACACCTGTAGTCCCAGCTACTCGGGAGGCTGAGATAGGAGAAATGCTTGAACCTGAGAGGTGGAGGTTGCAGTGAGGCAAGACCATGCCACTGCACTCCAGTCTGGGTGACAGCAAGACTTTGTCTCAAAAAATAATAAAATAAAATAAAAAAGGATATGGCTGGGCACGGTGGCTCATTCCTGTAATCCTAGCACTTTGGGAGGCCAAGATGGGTGGATCAGAAGGTCAGGAGATCAAGACCATCCTGGCTAACATGGTGAAACTCCGTCTCTACTTAAAAAAAAAAAAAAAAAAAAAAAATCAAGAATGGCTATTTCCAAATTACAGAGTTAAAGATGCTATTTATTTTCCTCTTTGCAAATTTTCAATATTCACTAAATTGAATATTCTCTATCAAGTGGTGTATATAACTGTTAAAATTAGGTTTACAAAATCAATGTTAAATTAAATAAATGGCCCAAATAACCTAGATTCCAGGTAACTCAACTTTTTTTGGGAATCCATTCTTCTAATATCGAGGCTGTCGGCAACTTAAACAATTATAAACTATATTAGAAATAACAACATAAGACATATATTCCAACAAGAACGTTATGGAGCTGTAATATGTTTTTAATTATTAAGCAGAAAGGTCAAGTCTATTATGCTACAACAGGATGTTCCTTGGGATCAAAACTTGCGTCTTTCATCATGCAGTCCTTGGGATTAATTGCTAAACAAAAGACCCTATCACCTACTATTTTACTGCAGAAGCTACTGCTAAAAGAAAATTTTTCATGGTATTAAGAAAGTGTAAAATGCCTTATAAACAAGTGCAAAATTTCTCTCCCAGGTTCCTGTAAGTATCTGGAAGGGCCCCCAAGGTCTAGGTCTTAGTCCCAACTGGTTACTAACTGGCTAGTGACCATGGATTCTGAACCTCGGTTTCTCCACCTGTGAAATAAGGGGGTTCACCGGATGGACTGACACGCTACAAAAAGGTTATTTTGACTTCATTTTATAGGAGTCCAGGGAAGCCTGAACCGGCCAGTTCCACAACTAGGATGGGCGGGAAATCCCCGCTGTGAGATGCAGCCCAGAAAAGCTAGAGGAATATTTAGAGATTTGGCTCAAGTCCTCAGCTCTCCAGCGGACCACCCGTTCCCCTTCCCGGGCCACCCTGGCAAGGAACAAGGGTGGCGGGATGTGGCTGAGCCCCCTCGGTAGAGGTAGGGTCTCGTTGCCCCTCCCCTCACCCGAAGTGCCTCCAGCGGCAGTGCGAAGTGATCGCCTGCTCCCAGGAAGCCCGGCCTCCCCGAAGGTCCCTCAGCCCACCGCCGCCCTCACCCGGGGCTCACCAGGGGTCCGGTGCCATAGTGCAGACTCCGCCCGCCGCTCGGACTCTTCCTGCTCTTAGCAGCTGACTACGGCGGCCCGCGCGGCTCACTCCCCGCAGTTCGTCCCGTGCGCGAACGGAGCCTGGAGTTTGCCAAGTGAAGAACTAGGGCCTTAGAACCACGATCAGAGAAAGGAAAGTGCTTCCCTGGGGACAGTAGTTTGGCGCAATCTACTCCCACCAAGAGACGCGAACCCCTTGGTCCTTGCCAGTTAAAATTGCTGAATAGAAACTAAGCATTTTCCCAGGAAGGTGGGAGCTCTGTCAGACCTCTCTCTAGCAGTTACTTAAAAATTCATCCTGCTTCCAAAACAAAACAACAAACAAAAAACTAGATTGCGGTGAGACTTGCACGCTGTATAAACTTATTATAACCTACTTTAACTTTCTGATATGTACATTATACCTCAATAACGCTTTTAAAAAAATCTTTAACATTTTTTTCACGCAGCTTCAAACAGGGGCACAAAGAAGTATCAATTACATATTCTTTTGTAGCAGCCTTCCCATCAGTCCTCTACGCTTGATTACTTATTTTTTAAATGCCATTCATCTGGTGCTTGATTAAAAGTTACCAGGAGGTCACAGACTCTTTACACAAGGGGATGGAGGCATTAGTTCTTTGCAGTTAGTGCCATCCCCTAAATTTCCAGAGAAATAGCACACACAGAAAAAAAAAAGAAGAAGAATCATCTTACCCCTTCCCTCCTCCCAGCCCCCATACCCCTTATTTCCAGGAATGCTAATGAACTCGAACTCGGCAGGCTGGGTTTCCGTGCGGGCGTGGAGCTGGCGCGCATGCGCTCCCCCGTTACCATAACGACCAGGAGACGCTACACCTACTCCGGCGGAGAGCAAAATAAGCAGAACCTCCCAGAGATGGATAACAAAATTTCGCCGGAAGCTCAAGTGGCGGAGCTGGAACTTGACGCCGTGATCGGCTTCAATGGTGAGGCCTCCAGCATCTCTAGGCTGGCTGGTTTAGGAACTCGGAGGACGCGTAGTGCAAGCAGGAACAGTGAGACAACAAAGACACCTGAAAGGCAGTGTGGGACAACGGCAGGAGCCCTGGCCAGGGACAAGCACAGGAGGACCCGCACAACCCCACCCGCCCCAAGGCCTTGGAGAGTCACTTCCCCTCTCCGAGCCTCAGGGAGTGTGGGGTGGTTTTTACCAGCTCGGACAAGCGCGGGCACCTAAAAGGGACCACATGGCTCCTCCCCAAGCGGGACGGATGAGTAAGGGTGGTTGGAACCCTTCTCCCACTAGGTCAGTCCTTCCTGGCTCTGAGCCCCACGCCGCTCGCAAAGCCCTAGGCCCCTTTGTAACCACACAGAAGAATGCTGTCTGTGTTGGCCCCTGGGACTAGCTAGGAAATCTAAAATCCCAGACGGCGTACCAGAAAGAAAGCGCTGGAAGGAAGGTGTGTTTGAGCAACCCCCCTAAGGGGATGTGATCTTGGTTCTCTAAAATCTTCGGTTTCTAAATGGTGAGGATTTCAGACCAGGACAGCAGGGGAAGGGGACGCCAGGGGGAGCTGAAGGGGAAGAGACGAAGTGGCTAGGTCGCTCTGCTGAAATCTTATTTGTGACTGCCTATTGTTCTGAACATTCAGGGAAGAAAAAGCTGTGGGGTTTTGTTGTTCGTTTTGAGGGGTTTTGGTTTTCTGAGGGATGAGAAAACAATGAATTAGATTTTAGGAGAAACAAAACTTTTCAAAAAATGTGTGTTGTGATGTCTGAAAGCGTTAAGAATGTGGATGCAGAACAATCACTGTCTAAAGTTTTAAGCATACTCTAGGACTTAGCTCTTGACTCTTGGTTTTAACAGTCTCCGAAAGAAAGTGAGCGCTTTGCCGGGCGTGGTGGCTTACGCCTGTAATCCCAGCACTTTGGGAGGCCGAGGCGGGCGGATCACGAGGTCAGGAGTTCGAGACCAGCCTGACCAACATGGTGAAATCCCATCTCTACTGAAAATACAAAAATTAGTTCGGCCTGGTGGCAGGCGCCTGTAATCCCAGCTACTTGGAAGGCTGAGGCAGGAGAATCGCTTGAATCGGGTAGGCAGAGGTTGCAGTCAGCTGAGATTGGGCCACTGCACTCCAGCCTGGGCCAGGGAGACTCTGTCTCAAAAAGAAAAAAAAAAAAAGAAAGAAAGAAAGTGAGCGCTTTATAGATTTCGGATATCAGATATCCTGAGAGCTGATTACAAGATCATTAAGAAAGAATTGAGCAGCCTACAGTGGGTTGCAAAGCATCACTTATTGAGTGAATGTAGGACCACACACACAGAACTCTGCAACTGAATTCATGCTGTGGTTGCAGAGTTCCAAGTGCAAATATATGGTAAATTATATGTCAGTGTCTTCCATGGCAATTGCTAATTATCTTTGCCTTTTAGAATGACCCCATATGATCATTCATAATTGTTGTTACCTTGGCTTTATGTTAATGTATGTTCTTTCACACAGTCAAATATACATGTATGTATAACCTCTATGCAAAGTAATACCTTATGGACTAAGAATACCGGGATAATTTCATGGTTATGCTTATGAAGAAGAGTTTAGAAAACTGGAAACATACAGTAAAACTGAAAGAAAAATCAGCCATCGTTACATTTTTCAAAAATATCACTGTAAATTTTTGTTGTGACCCACTTGAATATATATTTACATACAAATAGTTTTTTTTTTTTTTTTTTTTAATAAAAGTGCACTCAAGCTGTATACGTTCTCTTTTTTTTTGAGACAGAGTCTTGCCCTGGCACCCAGGCTGGAGTGCAATGGCGTGATCTCGGTTCACTGCAACCTCCACCTGCTGGGTACAAGAGGTTCTCCTGCCGCAGCCTCTTGAGTAGCTGGTATTACAGGCATGTGCCACCACACCCAGCTAATTTTTTGTGTCTTTAGTAGAGACGAGATTTCACCATGTTGTCCGGGCTGCTCTCAATATCCTGACCTTGTGATCCACCCACCTCAGCCTCCCAAAGTGCTGAGATTACAGGCATGTGCCACCATGCCCAGCCAACTGTATCTATTCTCTTATGACCAGACTTTTTTTTCATCTACTACTATGTTATGTAAATCTTCCCTTAGCAATAAATATAATAAAATAAATAATAATATACTCCATGCCATAATTTAAATATAATATTAACACAATATTGTATGCCATAATTTATTTAAATAATGCCCTGTTATTGAGACTTCAGTATAATTTGCATTTTTTGCATTTATTTTGAAATGCAACTAAGAACATCTACAGAGCTAAGTCTTTTCGCTCTTTAACTTTTTTCTTAAAATAAATTATGGATACATTTAGAATGTCTAAAATCTAAATATCTAAAAAAGTCTAAAGACTTTTTAAATTTTTATTTTCTTAAATTTTAGAGATGGGATCTCACTGTGTTGGGCAGGCTGGCCTCAAACTCCTGGGCTCAAGCAATCCTCCCACTTCAGTCTCTCAAGTAGTTGGGACTACAGGCTTGCTAGTACGCTGACTCAGCTATATCTTAAAAACTTTTGATGTATCCTCCAGTGCTATATCCTATACACAACAGAAACATATATAGGAATATTTCTAATAGCACTTTTTTTTTTGAGATAGGGTCTCACCCTGTCACCCAGGCTGGAGTGCAATGGCTCGATCCCAGCTCACTGCAACCTCCGCCTCCCAGGTTCAAGCAATTCTCCTGCCTCAACCTCACAGGTAGCTGGGATTACAGGTACCCACCACCATACACCTGGCTAATTTTTGTACTTTTAGTAGAGATGGGATTTCACCATGTTGGCCAGGCTGGTCTCAAACTCCTGGCCTCAGGCAATCTGCCTGCCTCGGCCTCCCGAAGTGCTGGGATTACAGGTGTGAGCCACCGTGCCTGGCTGCATATTTCTCATAGTTAAACGTTAGAAACAACCAAAATCTTCATCAGAAGTTGAAAGGACAAATCAATTGTAGTACACCATATTCATACAATTTAATTCCTTTGCAGGAATTAAAAAGAATGAACTACTGCCATATACAACACTATGGATGGATCTCACAAACAGATAATGTTAACCAAAAAGTCAGATACAAAAGAGTACAAATTGTATTGTTCCATCCCTATAAACTTCTAAAAGGAGGGAATTGAATCTACGGAAATGAAAGTCAGAACAGTGACAACCTTTCAGGAGATGTAGACTGGGAGAAGGAACGTCGGAAGCCTCTGGGTGTGCTCATGTTCTACTTCTTGACCTGGGCTGTAGTTAAACAGGTGTGTTTAACTGAAACAAAGAAACTTAAAATTAAAACTAAAATTTAAAACAAAAAAATCACAAGATCTACAAATTTAGAAAAGGAGGAGAGACTTATTTCTTTCTTCCTTCCTTCCTTTCTTTCTTTCTTTTTTTTTTTTTTTTTTGAGACAGAGTCTCACTCTGTCCCCCAGGCTGGAGTACAGTGGTGCTATCTCGGCTCACTGCAACCTCTGACTCCCAGGTTCAAGCAATTCTCCCCTGCCTCAGCCTCCTGAGTAGCTGGGATTACAGGCAGGTGCGATCATGCCCAGCTAATTTTTTTGTATTTAGTAGAGACCCCGTCTCACCTGAGCTCAGAAGTTCACGACCAACCTGGCCAACGTGAACTTCTGAGCTCAGGTAATCGCTGGCCTCGGCCTCCCGAAATGCTGGGATTGCAGGTGTGAGCCACCGCGCCTGGCTGACTTATTTCTTTTAAAGGGTTACATCCTGCAAGGTGGCCATCCTGCAGGCTGAGAAGTGTGCCTCAGGCCAATTTCCATACTAGCTCTTTAAAAAAGAGAGAGAAGGCAGAACTTTCATAAGGCTTGGGAGAAAAGGTTTTGACTAGGAGTAAGGAGGTAAAGATTGAAGGCAGAACATTTCAGGTAACAGGAATAGAGGGGCAAAGGAGGAAAAGTGGAGAGTGTGGGGCCTGGTTGCAGAAAGGCAAATAGCGTGGTGTGGCTTCAGTATCAGGGACTGGCAGGATAACACAGGAAAGAGAACCTGGAGTTAGATTTCAGAGGCCTTAAATGCCAAGTGATTGAGTTTAGATTTCAGATGGAAACAAATTAGAAACAAAAGCAAGACCCCTTTTATCACTGCAACACTGAAACTCACTGTAGTATTACATATTACACTTGAATTATTTTTCCAAGACAGAGTCTCCCTCTGTTGCCCGGCTGGAATGCAGTGGCACAATCTCAGCTCATGGCAGCCTCCACCTCCCAGGTTCAAGAGATTCTTCTGCCTCAGCCTCCTGATTAGCTGGGATTATAGTCATCTGTCACCATGCCTGGCTAATTTTTGTATTCTTAGTAGAGATGGGGTTTCAGCATGTTGGCCAGGCTAGTCTTGAACTCCTGACCTTCTGACCTCAGGTGATCTGCCTGCCTCAGCCTCCCTAAGTGCTGGGATTACAGGCATGAGCCACCATGCCCACCCTTAAACTTGAATTTTAACTTTATGGTGTCAATATGTAACTGTACTTGACACTTAGAGGGTATTGTATTTTGACAGGAATTTATTATTTAAGCAAATCAAATATAATTGTGTTTAAAATACTTAGTGAAGTTGTGTTTATTAAAAGTTTGGTCACATTCATCCATTGACTGGAGTAGATAGCCCATGATTTTCCTGTTATAGTATACAAAGAGTTCTTATAAACTAAAATCAGCAACAACAAGAAAATAGATCAGGAGTCTACAAACTATAGCCCATGGGTCAAATCTGGCCCACTGCCTGTTTTTGTAAATAAAGTTTTATTGGAAGGTAGCTATGCCCATTTGTTTATATATCATCTATGGCTGCTGGCTTTTTTTTTTTTTTTTTTTTTTTTTTTTTTTTTTTTTTTTTTTTTTTTTTTTTTTTTTTTTTTTTTTTTTTTTTTTTTTTTTTTTTTTTTTTTTTTTTTTTTTTTTTTTTTTTTTTTTTTTTTTGAGGCAGAGTGTCGCTCTGTCACCCAGGCTGGAGTGCAGTGGTGTAATCTCAGCTCACTGCAACCTCCACCTCCTGTGTTCCAGTGATTCTCCTGCCTCAGCCTCCTGAGTAGCTGGGATTACAGGTGTGGGCCACCACGCCCAGCTAGTTTTTGTATTTTTAGTAGAGATGGGTTTTTACTATGTTGGTCAGGCTGGTCTCGAACTCCTGACCTCATAATCTGCCCGCCTCAGCCTTCCAGAATGCTGGGATTACAGGCGTGAGCCACCTCGTCCGGCCCTATGGCTGCTTTTATGCCACACTAGCAGATTTGAGTAGTTGCAAGAGACCATATTGCCCACAAAGCCTAAAATATTTACTACCTGTTTGTTTGTTTTCTGGAAAAAAAAAAAAAAAAGGCCAGACTTTGTAAGTAGATAATGGGCAAAGAAATATAAATGGCTATTCACGGAAAAAGCTAAAAAATGCTATTAAAGGTCATGTACAGTGGCTCACACCTGTAATCCCAGCACTTTGGGAGGCTGAGGCAAGAAGGTTCCTTGAGGCCAGGAGTTCAAGACCAGCCTAGGAAACATGGTGAAACCCCATCTCTATAAAAAATACAAAAAATGATCCGGGCATGGCAGTGCATGCCTGTCATCCGCTATTTGGGAGGCTGAGGTGGGAGGATCACTTGAGCCTGAGGTAGAGGCTGCAGTGAGCCATCACTGTACCACTGCACTCTAACCTGGGCAACAGAGTGAGACTTTGTCTCAAAAAAAAAAAAAAATGCTATTGAAGTAATGATGTTTTTCACTTCTCAAACTGGGGAAGGCAAATGTATATATATATATATATATATATATATATATATGGGTAATATAGTAATATAGTAAGTTAAGAAAAAGAAATGGTTCTCAATTACTATTGCCTGTATTAATTTTACAACCTTTTGAAGGCCAGTTTTATCGTATCTTTTACAATTTTTAATGAGAATAATCTTTGAGCTTTTTTTTTTGAGATGGAGTCTCGCACTGTCACCTAGGCTGGAGTGAGGTGGCATGATCTCAGCTCACTGCAACCTCCGCCTCCCAGGTTCAAGCAATTCTTCTGCCTCAGCCTCCCAAGTAGCTGGGATTACAGGCACCCATCACCATGCACGGCTAATTTTTTGTATTTTCAGTAGAGACGGGGTTTCACTATGTTAGCCAGGCTGGTCTGGAACATCTGACCTCGAGATCTACCCATTTTGGCCTCCCAAAGTGCTGGGATTACAGGCATAAGCCACTGTTCCCAGCCAAATCTTTGAGCTTTTAAGAACATGAATCACTTATTCAAGTTTTCAAAAAATGTATGTACAATGAAGTTCACTGTGATATTGTCTATAATAGCTGAAATATTGGAAGAAACAACCCATATGTCCATTGGTAAGATGTTTAAAAAAATTATGCTTCAGGAATGTTTTTGAACAAGACAGAGGTGGTGGTCACTCAGCATTGTGAATGTGCTAAATGCCACTGAATTGTTCACATTAAAATGGTTAATTTTATGTTATGTGACTCTCGCTCCAATAATTTTAAAAATTATTTTCCTTTTGTGCAATTAAATACTGTATAATCCTTAAGAAAAATGGGATAGATGTGTATAAAATAATGAGGAAAGACGTCAAAGATATGCTAAGTATAAAATGTAATCTGCCATACAGTGTGTATTATATGAGCCCATTATACTTTAAAGTGTATGTATGTTTGAGAGAGAGAAAGAGGGGATAGAGAGGAGAGAGAGGGAGCGACAGAGGGAGAAAAAGAGGGAGGGAGAGAAGGAGAGAGAGACAGAAAATGGAGTGCGTGTATGTCAGGAGAAGAGAGCAAGGAACATTCATTGCAGTGGACATACGTAGTTTTGGTTACTCCATATTTGAATACTATTCTATTTGAGAAGAATCCCAGGATAGGTAGGAGCTGGTGCTATTGCTTTAGTGAGAGCCTAAAAGGGGCACATAGTTTCTCTCCTAACTCCTTGGCAGGATGTAACATAATTGGCTCAACCAATCAGATTTTCCCACTCAGCAGTTCCACTCTTACAAGAGTGATGCAAAGGAGCAGAGCAGGCTGGGAGTCAAATACTGCATTGAGCATTGAGCAGTGTGGCAATGAGAGCTCTTTAGTTAATATCACTTGGTCTCGACTTGCTATCAGTTCTGTCCGTTTTTCAAGTGTGATCCAAATTTCCTTCCAGTTGTGTGAGCAGTATGTATTCCTTCTATAAAATTCTTTTTCTGCTATATTTAGCCAGAGTTGACTCCTAGTTTACAACCAAGAACCATAGTTATTAAATGCAAAAACAAAAATAAATCTGAAGAAATACACACCTGCATGTTACAAGGTTATCTCTGGGCATATTTTATACCTCAGAGTAGAGTAGCTGGGTCCTGGGGCATGTGCTCATTCAAGCATCATCAATAAAGACACATTGTTTCCCAAAGCAATTAGACCAATTTACTTTCCCACTAAGCATTTTATGAGTATTCCTTTTGTTCCACATCAACACCAATGCCTGGTACTCTCAGTCATCTTAATTTTAGCCATTTTGGTGGATATGACATGGTATCTCATTTTGGATATAATTTACAGTTTCCTGGTTACTTATGAGGTTACATCTCCTTTTGTATGTTTATTGGGTTTTGAATTTCCTTCATGATAAACTGGCTATCCATACCCCTTGCTCGTTTTTCTGTTGAGAAGCATATGTTTTCCTTATTGCTTTGTAGGAGTTTTTTGTATATTATGGACATGATCCTTTGTCTACTGTATACATTGCAAAGGTCTTCTCCTGGTTTCTGTTTTTCTCTTCATCCTTAATATCTTTTGTCATTAAATTTTTTTTTTTTTTTTGAGACACAGTCCACTCTGTTGCCCAGGCTGGAGTGCAGTGGCACAATCTTGGCTCACTGCAATCTCTACCTCCCAGATTCAAGTGATTCTCCTGCCTCAGCCTCTGAGTAGCTGAACTTATAGGTGCCCACCACCACACCTGGCTACTTTTTGTATTTTTAGTAGAGACAGGATTTCATCATGTTGGTCAGGCTGGTCTCAAACTTCTGGCCTGAAGTAATCTGCCTGCCTCGGCCTCCAAAAGTGCTGAGATTACAGGTATCAGCAACCCTGCCCAGCCTAGATGTTTTTCATTTTTAACATAACTGGGTAAATATATCAGCTTTTTCTTTTATCATTTGCTCTTTTTGTGTCATAGTTAGAAAGTCATTTCTTACACCTTTTGTATATATTATTTTGTTTTTCACATTTAGGTCTTTGATCTACCTGGAAGATATTGTTTGTGTAATTATGAATCTAATTTTAATTTTTCATGTGGAAAGCCATATGATTGTTTATAAGAATCTGCAATTAGAAAAAAGTATATTTTTAGTAGGAATAGATCACCCCAAAGACACAAACCTTAATATTATAAGAACATACTGCATAAAAAAGAAACACTCTGTTAAAATGAAAAGAATCTTTTATTCAATAATTACATTTGGCCATTTGAGCAAAAATAACCATTTAGCAAAAGGAATCACATAAAGCACCAAAATAAATTTCAGAGGGAGTTAAATGTAAAAGAAGCATTCATTTAAGAACCAGAAGATTATGTTAATAAATATTTATGATTCTTTTGATGGAGGAGATAGCAACAAAAAATATTTTTTAAAACCCAAGAATAAATGTAATAAGAAATGTGTGAGATCTTTATGAAAAAAATCGAAAATGCTACTAGAAGACATAAAAGGAGACTTATGGGCTGGGTACAGTGGCTCACGCCTATAATTCCAGCACTTTGGGAGGTAGAGGTGGGCAGATCACAAGGTCAGGAGTTCGAGACCAGCCTGACCAACGAGATGAAACCTGTCTCTACTAAAAGTACCAAAATTAGCTGGGTGCAGTGGCTCATGCCTGTAATCCCAGCTACTTGGGAGGCTGAGGCAGGAGAATTGCTAGAACGCAGGAGGTGGAGGTTGCAGTGAGCTGAGATCACACCACTGCACTCCAGCCTGGGTGACAGAGCAAGACGCCGTTACAGAAAAAAAAAAAGGAAGCCTTATGGAGAAATATATCCTGTTTTAAAAATATATCTTATATTAATACTATCTCACTAAAAACACAATCATGAATTTAAAATAGTCAAGGTGACATGAAAGTTTATATTATAAAATAAACACTAAGAGTAATCAAAAAAATTCTGACCACAAATGAGTAATAACGGAGGACCTGGGTCTGCTTCATATTAAAGCATATTACAAGGGTTTTTAATTGTTGAGATGCTTCTTGGTATAACCGAAATCAGGTCCTGGCCACTTGTCACTTGAAAGCTAAAAGCTCAAGAGATGAGCTTTGGTGAAAGGAGGATTAGCTTTATTGGAGAAGCCGGCAGCCTGGGAGAGGCAGTAAACTAGCTTTCAAAGACCACCTCACACTGAGTTGAGTCTCTGGATCAGGGAAATTAGAGGAAATAATGATCAAAGTGTTTCGGTGAAATGTACGCAGACTTGGGTGGGCAGTCAGTCAATATTTTGGGGCCTTCTGCAGATGCCATTTGCCCTGTTCTCACCACGCTGGTCAGCCCATTCCAAGAGTTGTTGGTCATTGTATTTTATTTTATTTTTGCTGAAGGTTCTGTTTTCCTGAGACTGTTTTTAGTAAATAATTTACAAACTCAAGCAAAACAATAATTACATTCAAACGAACAAGCTTTTCTCTAACATGGAAGCAGTAGTGTTACATTTGCAGATATGTGGAGTACAGGAGCTGCTTGTGGAAAGAGGTGTCACCGTGAATGGTCCCAGGCTCTTCAGACCACCTGGTGGGCACTTAGAACTGAAACCAAAATTTTAAAAAATTCTTTTTTTTTTTTTTTTTTTTTTGAGACAGAGGCTCGCTCTGTCGGAGGCCGGAGTACAGCGGTGCGATCTTGGCTCACTGCGACCTCTGCCCCCTGGGTTTAAGCGATTCTTCTGCCACAGCCCCCTGAGTAGGTAAGACTACAGGTGTGCAACCACACCTGGCTAATTTTTGTATTTTTAATAGAGACAGGGTTTCCCCATGTTGGCCAGGATGGTCTCGATCTCTTGACCTCGTGATCCGCCCGCCTCGGCCTCCCAAAGTGCTGGGGTTACAGGCATGTGCCACCGTGCCTGGTCAAAAAAAAAAAATTCTCCTGGTTAGGCGTATTTGACATATTAAAATTGTATCAATTTAAGGTGTATAACGTAATGTGTTAATATACACGTACATTGTGAAATGATGTCCACAATCAAACTAATTAACATATTCACCTCACAAAGTTACTTTGTATGTATGATGAAAACACTTAATATCAACTCTCTTAGCAAATTTCAAGTATACAATGCAGTATTATTATTATTATTTTTATTATTGAGATGGAGTCTCACTCTGTCGCCCAGGCAGGAGTGCAATGGCACAACCTCAGTTCACTGCAACCTCCGCCTCCCAGGTTCAAGCAATTCTCCTGCCTCAGCCTACAGGGGCTCACCAACACGCCCATCTAAGTTTTGTATTTTTAGTAGAGACAGGGTTTCATCATGTTGGCCAGGATGGTCTTGATCTCTTGACCTTGTGATCCACCCGCCTTGGCCTTCCAAAGTGCTAGGATTACAGGTGTGAGCCACGGCACCCAGCCACAATACAGTATTATTAACTACAGTCAACAAGCTGTAAATTAGGTCTGCATAACTTTTGTACCCTTTGACCAACATCTCTTCATTCCCCCCACCCCTAGCAATCACCATTCTACTCTGCTTTTATACATTTGGCTTTTTCAGGTTCCACGTATAAGTGAGATCACCACGCAGTACTTGTCTTTCTGTGTCCAGCTTATTTCACTTAGCATAATGTCCTCCAAGTTCATTTAAAAAAATAGATTAAGGACCCGAATAGGTATTCCTCAAAAGAAGACATACAAATGGGCAACAGGTATATAAAAAGGTAATCAACGTCACTAGTCATCAGGGAAATGCAAATCAAAACCCAAATGAGATATCACCTCACACCTGTTAGAATGGCTATTGTCACACAGACAAAAGATAACAAGCTGGCGAAAATGTGGAGAAAGGGAACCCCTGTCCACTGTTGGTGGGAACGTAAATTGGTACAGCCATTATGGAAAACAGTACAGAGTTTCCACAAAAAATTAAAAAGAAAACTACCATATGATCTAGCAATCCCACTTCTGGGACTGAAATCAGTATATGGAAGAAATATTTGCACCTCTGTGTTCTAGTCACGCTATGCTCAGCACTGTTTGCAATAGCCAGGATGTGGGAACAACCTAAGTGTCCGTCAACAGATGAATGGATGAAGACAATGTGGGCCGGGCATGTTGGCTCACGCCTGTAATGCCAACACTTTGGGAGGCCAGCGCGGATGGATCACAAGGTCAGGAGTTCAAGACCAGCCTGGCCAAGATGGTGAAACCCCATCTCTACTAAAACTACCAAAATCACCCAGGCACAGTGGCAGGCACCTGTAATCCCAGCTTCTTGGGAGGCTAAGGCAGGAGAATCACTTGAACCTGGGCGGCAGATGTTGCAGTAAGCTGAGATCGCACTACTGCACTCCAGCCTGAGTGACAGAGTGAGACTCTGTCTCAAAAAAAAAAAAAAAAGAAAATGTCATACACATACACATGCACATACACACAGGCACATACAATATAATATTACTCAGCCTTTAAAAAGAAGGAAATCAGAGGCCCAGCACTGTGGCTCATGCCTGTAATCCCAGCACTTTGGGAGGCTGAGGTGGATAGATCACAAGATCAGGAGTTCAGGACCAGCCTGGCCAACATGGTGAAACTCTGTCTCTACTAAAAATAAAAAAATTAGCTGGGCATGGTGGCGTATGCCTGTAATCCCAGCTACTCAGGAGGCTGAGGCAGGAGAATCGCTTGAACCCGGGAGGCAGAGATTGCAGTGAGCCAAGATTGCGCTGCACTCCAGCCAGGGCAACAGAGTGAGACTCTGTCAAAAAAAAAAAAAAAAAAAAAAGAAGTCATATCATTTGTAAAGACGTGAATGAACCTGGAGAATATTATGCTTTGTTAAGTAAAATAGGCCAAATTTTTACCTCTCCCAAACCTTTGCCTAAGGTAGTTGACTTGCATTCTCCCTATGCCTGTGTGCTCACCCAAGCAGGCTGCTCACACTCCATGCACTCATGCTCTTTAGGATTACAAGAATTGGCCGTAGGCCTTGCTGGACCAGCATAAGTAAGGTTCCTGGACCAGCATCAGCATCACTTAGGAGCTTATGAGAAATGCAGAATCTCAACCCTACCTTAGGCCTAAAATAAAAATCTGCATTTTAACAGGATCCCTCAGGAATTATATAAACATCAAAGTTTAAGAAGTGACTACACCAACCTTTTTGTCAGTGGAATAAAATTACCGATTTCCCCCAACTTATTTTAGCTGAACTAAGGGTTATTTTAAAAATGTTGGCCAGGTGTGGTGGTTCATGCCTGTAATCCCAGCACTTTGGGAGGCAGAGGCAGGTGGATCACGAGGTCAGGAGTTCGAGACCAGCCTGGCCAATATGGTTAAATCCTGTCTCTACAAAAAAAATAAAATAAAATAATTTAAAAATAAATAAATAAATAAATAAATAACAGGGCATGTGGCGGGCACCTGCAATCCCAGCTACTTGGGAGGCTGAGGCAGGAGAATCACTTGAACCCAGGAGGCGGAGGTTGCAGTAAACTGAGACCGCACCACTGCACTCCAGCCTGAGCAACAGAGCAAGACTATGTCTCAGAGAAAAAAAACTGTGGTCTTTTGTACTCAAGTAGAAAATTCCCAGCCACTTCTGCACCTGATTATTATTACTGTTCATCTTTTTCTTTTAGGACATGTGCCTGCTGGTCTGAAATGCCATCCTGACCAGGAGCATCTGATTTATCCTCTGGGTTGCACAGTCCTCATTCAAGCAATAAATACTCAAGAGCAGAATTTCCTACAGGGTCATAACAACAATGTCTCCTGCTTGGCCATCTCCAAATCTGGAGAGTACATCGCCTCTGGACAAGTCACATTCATGGGGTTCAAGGTGAATACCGTGAAAACCACTCATTGTGAATTTATCCAAAGGTGCCTCCCTAGAAGAATTGCTCCACTTGAAGTTGTTAGTTCTGTGCAGCAATGTGCTTTGTGCTTCTTTCTTCTTCCTCTTGACTTCTCTTTTAACTCATTTTCATTCTGTCAGACTGGGAGTGAAGGACACTCATGATTTTACACCTGAAGTTGCAGCTCGTGACTGATACTTCACAGACAAAAGTTCCTGCTGAAAGCTGTTTCCTTTGTGTTGCTGTCACGTTTGTAGAACCTGATCTGATTTCTAGAAAAGTGATAGTATGGGCTGGGCATGGTGGCTCATGCCTGTAATCCCAGCAGTTTGGGAGGTCGAGGCAGGCAGATCACCTGAGGCCAGGAGTTTGAGACCAGCCTGGCCAACATGGTAAAACCCATCTCTACTAAAAATACGAAATTAGCTGGGCCTGGTGGCGTGTGCCTGTAATCCCAGCTACTTGGGAGGCTGAGGCAGGAGAATTGCTTGAACCTGGGAGGTAGAGGTTGCAGTGAGCCGAGATCGCGGCATCGAACTACAGCCTGGGTAAAAAAGAGCGAAATTCCGTCTTAAGAAAAAAAAAAGAAAGAAAAAGAGAAAAGAAAAGTGACAGTACTAATTGTTTTTCATCAAGAAGGGTGGTTATCTCCTCTGATGCTTTGAATGCCTCCCTATGATCTGACAGTATATTCTTGCCCCCAGGCAGACATCATTTTGTGGGATTATAAGAAAAGAGAGCTGCTTGCTCGGCTGTCCCTTCACAAGGGCAAAATTGAAGCTCTGGCCTTTTCTCCAAATGATTTGTACCTGGTATCGCTAGGAGGCCCAGATGACGGAAGGTAATGAACTAAACATATTTACTTCTTTTCTTTTTTTGTAACTTTTATTTTAGGTTCAGAGGTAAATGTGCAGGTTTGTTATGTAGGTAAACTTATGTTTCCACTGTTTGTTATATAGGTGAACTTATGTCCCCACAGGTGTTTGATGTACAGATGATTTCATCAACCAGGAGCTCAGCCTAGTAGTTATTTTTTTCTGATCCTTTCCCTCCTCCCACCCCTCACCTTTAAGCAGTCCCCAGTGTCTGTGTTCCCTTCTGTGTGTCCATGTGTTCTCATCATTTAGCTCCCATTTATAAGTAAGAACATGTCGTATTTGGTTTTCTATTTCTGTGTTAGGTTGCTAAGGATAATGGCCCCCAGCACCATCCATGTTCTTGTAAAGGACACGATCTCATTCTTTTTTATGGCTGTGTAGTATTCCATGATGTATACGTATCACATTTTCTTTATCCAGTCTACCATTGCTGGGCATTTAGGTTGATTCCATGTCTTTGCTATTGTGAATAGTGCCGTGATGCACATGTGATCACATGTGTCTTTATGGTAGAACAATTTATATTCTTTTGAGTATATAGCCAGTAATGGGATTGCTGAGTTGAATGGTGGTTCTCTTTCTAGCTCTTTGGGGGAATTGCCACACTGCTTTCCATATGGTTCAACTAATCTACATTCCCACCAATAGTACATAAGCATTCGCTTTTCTTTGCAACCTCACTAGCATCTGTTACTTTTTGACTTTTTAATAATAGTCATTCTGACTGATATGAGACGGTCATCTCATTGTGGTTTTGCTTTGCATTTCTCTAATGACAAGAGATATTGAGCCTTTTTTCACATGTTTGTTGGCTGCATGTATATCTTCTTTTGGAAAACGTTCATGTCCTTTGCCCACTTTTTTTAAAAATTTTATTTATTTTTTTATAAAGACAGGGTTTCACCATGTTGGTCAGGCTGGTCTTGAACTCCCGACCTCAGGTGATCTGCCCGCCTTGGCCTCCAAAGTGCTTGGATTACAGGCGTGCCTTTGCCCACTTTTTAATGTTTTTTTTTTTTTTTCTTGTACATTTATTTAAGTTCCTTATAGATGCTAGGTATTTTGTCAGATGGAAAGTTTGCAATATTTGCTTATTTTCTACCAGGTATATTTCCAGAAGTGACAAGGGCCCTGTCCCCTCTAATGTTCTCTCTTGGCCCGTCTTATTTTGAGTGTGCATTGTGTGAAAAGCCTCTGAGAAAAATACCATAAAAGAGTGGTTTTCAAACTTGCCTGCATGTTGAAATCACCTGGGCAGCTTTAGGGAATCACTGGTGCCTGGGTGTAACTTCAGAGAGTCCGATTTGATTGGCCTGAGCTCTAGGAGTTATACAAGCTTCCCAGTACTGCACTGAGTAAAAGTGGTGAGAATGAGCTTCTCTAAGGAACATGGCTATGCTTTGGTCAAGGATAGGCCGAGGTAGGATGTTTATATCCTGCATGACTCAATGAGTTTAGAGTGCAGGCATATAATTCCACCTTTATCACAGCCATGTAGCCATAACATGGGAAGGGCCATCACTTGGCTCTACACCACTTGTCTGTAAAAAGTATAATTGCCCTTTTGACATTGTGCAGGTGCCCTGGTGCCCAGAGAAAGAGAGAAAGAGGGTGGGGTGAGGTGGCTCATGCCTGTAATCCCAGCACTTTGGGAGGCTGAGGCGGGCAAATCACCTGAGGTCCAAAGTTTGAGACCAGACTGACCAACATGCAGAAACCCCATCTCTACTAAAAATACAAAATTAGCCAGGCATGGTGGTACATGCCTGTAATCTTAGCTACTTGGGAGGCTGAGGTAGGAGAATCTCTTGAACCTGGGAGGCACAGGTTGCAGTGAGCCGAGATTGCGCCATTACGCTCCAGCCTGAGCAAGAAGAGTGAAACTCTGTCTCAATAAATAAATAGAGAGCAAGCCAGAGCTGTCCATCTTTGCAGACGGACAAAAGGGAGCCAGGACACAGTGTTCTCAGCCTGCTCATGCCTGCAGAGAGAAAGAGTTAAGCTGCTGACCCTGAAGGCAGGGTAGAGCCGGCCACGCAGCTGTATGTGGGAGCTGCTGGCTCAAGCAGCCGAGACAGGATGGACAGTGTGAGAAAGCTGTTGATGAGAGTGGCTGCTGAATAAAATAATCTTCCACCTGCCTACGGCCCCCAAATGTTCCTTCTGCTCATCCACTCACTCCCCTTGGACTTCAGCATGGACTGGACCTGGACCCCGGGCTGTGACAGCATCCTCATCTTGTTTCAGATCTTAGTGGAAAGACTTTCAATTTCAGCCCATTCAGTGTGATGTTAGCTGTGGGTTTGTCATTTACAGTCTTTAACATGTTGAGGTATGCTCCTTCCATATCCAATAGAATTATTATTTAGCCATAGAAAATATATATATATTTTTAAAGAATGAGCTGTTGTCATTTGCAGCAACATGAATGTGACTGGAGGTCATTATGTTAAGTGGAATAAGCCAGGCACAGAAACAAATATCTCATGTTCTCACTCAAAAAAAGTAGCTCTCATGGAGGGAGAGAGTGGTTAGCAGAGGCTGGGAAAAGAAAGAGGTAGGAGGATAAGAGCAGTTGGTTAATGGGTACAAAAATACACTTACATAGACTACATTCTAGTATTTACTCACACAGCAGGAAAATTACAGTTAATGATTTAGTGAATATTTCAAAATAGCTAGAAGTATTGTAATATTCTCAACACAAAGATAAACGTTTGAGGTGATGGAAATCCCAATTACTTTGATTAGATCATTACACATTGTATACGGGTATCAAAATATCACTGTACCCCACAAATATGTACAGAGCTAGATATATCTATAAAAACATGTCCCAGGTGACTCTGATGTGCAGTTAAATACGAGATCCATTACTGAAAAGAAGAACACCACCATCGTCATCATCATTGCCATGAAAGACAATTGCTACATTTTTTTTTTTTTTAAGATGGAGCCTCACTCTGTCACCAGGCTGGAGTGCAGTGGTGCGATCTCCGCTCACTGCAACCTCCACCTCCCACGTTTAAGCGATTCTCCTGCCTCAGCCTCCGAAGTAGCTGGGTTTACAGGCACATACCACCACATCCAGCTAATTTTTACATTTCTATCAGAGACGGGGTTTCACCGTGTTGGCCAGAATGGTCTCGATCTCTTGACCTCCTGATCCACCTGCCTTGGCCTCCCAAAGTTCTGGGATTATATGCATGAGCTACCGCGCCTGGCCAACAAACAGCTACAATTTTAAAGCACTTACTATGTGGCAGGCATGAGCGGAACATTTTTATTGCATTGTCTAAATTAAGTCCCACATTAACTTCAAGAAGTGGAAGCTATTGGTGGCAGGTGACAAGTAAGGAGCCCACTGGTAAGTGACAGACCTGGAAGACAAACCCACCCTAGCAGCATGACTCCAGAGGCTGCACCTTTAACTTGCATCGCCAAGACATGATCTTTGCCCTTGAGTTAACTCACAGTCAAGTTGGTGGGCAGAGAACACAAAGGAAATTGAAAAAAAGAAGTATATTTAAAATACATTAGCAAGAACTGGTCGGGCGTGGTGGCTCACATCTGTAATCCCAGCCCTTTGGGAGGCCAAAGTAGGTGGATCACCTGAGGTCAGGAGTTCAAGACTAGCCTGGCCAACATGGTAAAACCTTGTCTCTACTAAAAATACAAAAATTAGCCAGGCATAGAGCTGAGGTCTGTAATCCCAGCTACTCAGGAGGCTGAGGCAGGAGAAGGGCTTGAATATGGGAGGTGGATCTTGCAGTGAGCCAAGATTGCACCACTGCACTCCAGCCCGGGCAACAGAGCAAGACTCTGACTAAAAATAAATAAATACATAAAGAAAATACATTAGGAAGAACAATCAATGCAGAACATATTCCTCTGTAAATGTCAAAAGAACACAGTCCATGGAAGAAAAACAATAACACCTGAGGTTTCTGTGGGATTGAATACTTCGGTACACTTTTACATGTATTTTCTTATTTGAGCTTCATAGGTTTATTACAAAGGAAATGTATATTTGTGTATAGTTATATAATGACAGCTCTTCTCTTACTATATAGCAAGTCAACAAAATTTTCATGAGATCTCCTTTTCTTGTCATTCATAAGTGGTCACCCCTTCCCTGGGCCATTACCACTTGATTGTTTCTGATAAGTAATGTATCCAGAAATTCCCTGTTAACCTTCTTAGCTCAACATTTTTTTGAGGGGGGTAAGCAGAAAAAGGCTTGTTTTTTATTTTTTTAAATTTTATTTATTTATTTATTTATTTAGTGTGTTTTGTACATGGAGTTTTATTTTCTACCTGTCTAAATTATTATTGTTGTTTTCTATTTTACTTTAGGTGTATACTATATCCAGCATTTCTCCCCACGTTATCCCTCCCCACCCTCCCTTGCTTTATTTTAATGACCAATCTATGTCATCACTGAAACTGCTGTCTGCAGACAAGAAATGGGGAGCTCCTATTTCTTGTCTCTTTCTCATTCGACAGTCTCAGTCTTCTCCTTCTTGGCCTGGAGAGACTCTCTTCATGGCGCTTGTGTGCTTAGCTGGGCGTGGTGGTGTGTGCCTGTAGTCCCAGCTACTCGGGAGGCTGAGGCAGGAAAATTGCTTGAACCAGGAGTCGGAGGTTGCAGTGAGCCGAGATCACATCAGATAAATGGGTGGTGGACTTTAAAGCCTTGCATGTCTGAAAAGGTCTTTATTTTAGCATCAGATTTGATGGATGGGCTCACTAGCTTCTAGCTTTATCATTTCCTTTAAAGCTTTTAAAGTGTCACCCACATGTCTTCTAATACCCGGTGTAGTTGAGATATCAGGGATGGTGTAATTTTGTAGTTTTTTTTTTTTTTTTGAGATGGAGTCTCGCTCTATCACCAGGCTGGAGTGCAGTGGCGCAATCTCAGCTCACTGCAACCTCCACCTCCTGGGTCGAAGCGATTCTCCTGCCTCAGCCTCCCGAGTAGCTGGGACTACAGGCATAAGTAACTTTATTTATTTTTCTTTCTAGAACCAGTAAGATGGTTGTGTCTTATTTTGTAAGCCTGTTTTCTCTCTCTCTTTTTTTTTGTACCTCTTATTTTGGCAGTGTGGTGGTATGGAGCATAGCCAAGAGAGATGCCATCTGCGGCAGCCCTGCCGCCGGCCTCAATGTTGGGAATGCCACCCATGTCATCTTCTCCAGGTGCCGGGACGAGATGTTTGTGACTGCTGGAAAGTACGTGTCTGCGCTTGGAGTTTTCAGAACTCATAAGTTGCTATATTTTCTTGCACAGAAAACATGGTCATTGTGATCTGGGGAACATGTCTTTAGTCCTGGATAAATACCTTATATCATAGTTTTTGTGATATTATAGTCATTAAAAATTCTTTTTGTTGGAAGGATTTTTTAACTACACTTATTTTAAAATTCTGGGGCCAGGCACAGTGGCTCACGCCTGTAATAATCCCAGCACTTTGGGAGGTCAAGGTGGGAGGATCACGAGGTCAAGAGATCGAGACCATCCTGGTCAACATGGTGAAACCCCATCCCTACTAAAATACAAAAATTAGCTGGGCGTGGTGACCTGCACCTGTAGTCCCAGCTACTCCGGAGGCTGAGACAGGAGAATCGCTTGAACCCGGAGGCAGAAGTTTTGGTGAGCTGAGATCGCGCCACTGCACTCCAACTTGGGCAACAAGAGTGAAACTCCATCTCAAAAAAAAAAAAAAAAATTCTGATGTTGGCCGGGCGTGGTGGCTCAGGCCTGTAATCCCAGCACTTTGGGAGGCCAAGGCGGACAGATCACGAGGTCAGGAAATCGAGACCAGCCTGGCCAACATGGTGAAACCCTGTCCCTATTAAAAATACAAAAATTAGCCAAGCATGGTGGCGGGTGCCTGTAGGACCAGCTACTTGGGAGGCTGAGGTGGAAAGATCGCTTGAACTCGGGAGGCGGACATTACAGTGAGCTGAGATTGTGCCACTGCCCTCCAGCCTGGTGACAGAGCAAGACTGGGGTCTCATAATCTGAGAGTTTGCAAATGAATTCTGCCAGGAAGTTTCAGATGGTTAGACTGTTAGCCATATAAGGTAATTACTGGTAGGATCAGCTAACCAGCTAATGATGACCTAGCTGAAAGTTTGAACTGAGGCCAGCATCTGCCTAAGGGAATAAATTAATTTAAATTAATTTACAGATTCACTAATTAGAACCCTGCTTGGAGTTTTCGGTTTTTTTTGTTTGTTTGTTTGTTTGTTTGTTTCAAATTTATAAGTTTATTTGATGTATTTGACGATCAGCGATTAGTTCTCATCCACATTGACTGTCTGCAGATTTTTGAAAGTGGTAACAGGAACATAGGTAACCAAAGTATAGAGCTTATTTGGTGAATCTTCATCCCCATTACGTTTTCTGGACAACTGCACACA
>PVKV010006122.1:23291-47538 GCA_004027835.1 Alouatta palliata
TGGAGTTCCCATCTCCTTCATAGCAAATTTCCGAATCTCTTTGAGTGCCCGAGGGGCACGCTTCTTGAAGCCCACTCCATGGATGCGCTTGTGAATGTTGATGGTGTATTCTCGGGTCACCACCTCGTTGATGGCCGAACGGCCCTTTTTCTTCTCGCCACCCTTCTTTGCGGGAGCCATTCTGTCGGGTCCGAGTTGGCGGAGTTTTTGTTTTTTTGCTTTTTTGATGAAGTTTCGCTGTGTCCCCCATGATCTCAGCTCACTGCAACCTCCGCCTCCCAGGTTCAAGTGATTCTCCTGCTTCAGCCTCCCAAGTATCTGGGATTACAGACACCTGCCACCATGCCTGGCTAATTTTTGTATTTTTAGTAGAAACGAGGTTTCACCATGTTGGCCAGGACGGTCTCCAACTCCTGACTTTAGGTGTCTATTTGGAGTTTGAAGGCAAGGTTAAACATGAATAAAAAAATTCTTTTTAAATGTTATATACTAGTTCAAAGGGCAAGAAATCAGAAAATACAGAGTTGAAATATGTATTCAGTAGAACTATTTTTTTTCAACCCATCTGTGGCCTCCCCATCTGGGAAAGGCACCCATTGTTAGTTACTTTTCCAGCCAGAGAAGAGAATTTGTGCAGCTCTGTGTCTATATTGTTTTCCATCCCCGCTTTATGATGCACAACTGACATTTGTTCTGTGGCTAATTATGAGGAATAATCCATTCAAAGGCCATAAAGCTAACTGACCGACATGAAAGCCAGCCCCTACCAAGCAATCTAAAGCAACTGACCACAGGCTGTGGTAACGCTCTTCAACTTTTTCAGGTTTGCAGAGTGACTTGACTAAGCCAGGGTTTTGTGGGATTGTGTCTGCTCCCTAGCAGCCCCTGAAGCAGCAGGCACTGGTCCATTCTGATGTGCATGAACGACATTTCTTCAGCACTCAAAACCTGAATTTTACATAAAGTGTTTTTTAGAACAATCTGCTTTCTATATCTGGTTTGATTTCATGTGGCATTGAGAACTGAGAAAGTTATCATTCTTAAGTAAAATTTCTGACATGGCACCTATATGTGCTGGGTTCTCTAACTTGGTCCCAATGTCATGCATTCCACTATATTGTCCCCATGAGATGTCCTGCAAATTTCAGTATTTCAGATTCCAAATAGCATCTACCAGGATGACCATGAAAAAGCTCTTTGTTTAAAAAAAAAAGTTGGCCAGACACAGTGGCTCACGCCTGTAATCCCAGCACTTTGGGAGGCCAAAGTGGGTGGATCACCAGGTCAGGAGATCGAGACCATCCTGGCTAACTAGGTGAAACCCTATCTCTACTAAAAATACAAGTTACCCAGACTTGGTGGGGTGTGCCTGTAGTCCCAGCTACTCCGGAAGCTGAGGCAAGAGAATCGCTTGATCTTGGGAGGCAGAGGTTGCAGTGAGCTGAGATGGCGCCACTGCACTCCAACCTGGGCAACAGAACAAGACTCGGTCTCAAAAAAAAAAAAAAAAAAGTTAAGTATGTTTAAAATATGTCTGAGTACTTACTATATGTATAACTGTGGGAGCTAAAAAACAAAAAGAAAAACCTGATACAGTTTTAGATTACTCTTTTCTGCTGAGAGATATTCGCTGAAGTCTTTGACTATGATATTGACCTTGGTATTTTTATACAATTATTAATTCAGATTAATTCAACATATAATGAGTAAATACTGACCATATATCAAGTCCTGTGTTAGGTGCTAATTTTGTTTAGCTTTTAGTTGCTTGGTCTCATTTCTCTTTCCTTGAAGACAAGACTACACTACAGGTCTTCCCTTTAAAAATTTTCCTGGCCGGGCGCGGTGGCTCACGCCTGTAATCCCAGCACTTTGGGAGGCCGAGGCGGGTGGATCATGAGGTCAAGAGATCGAGACCATCCTGGTCAACATGGTGAAACCCCGTCTCTACTAAAAATACAAAAAACTTAGCTGGGCATGCTGGCGCACGCCTGTAGTCCCAGCTGCTCGAGAGGCTGAGGCAGGAGAATTGCTTGAACTCGGGCGGCAGAGGTTGCAGTGAGCCGAGGTCGTGCCACTGCACTCCAGCCTGGCGCCTGGTGACAGAGTGAGACTCTGCTCAAAAAAAAAAAAAAAATTTTCCTTGGAAAAAAAAACACATTTAAACTTACTCTTCCTCCTGCTGAACTGAAATTTGGTGTCCTCTGACCAACATCTCCCTCCTCTCCCACCCCCAGCCTCCGATAGCTACCATTCTACTCTCTGTCAAATGAGTTTGGCTTTTTTACACTCTACAGCTGAATGAAGGCGGCATGCAGTGTTTGTTTTTCTGTGCTTGGCTTATTTCACTTAACATAATGTCCATCAGGTTTGCCCATGTTGTCACAAATGTCAAAATTTCTTTCTGTTGTGTACATATGCCACATTTTTAAAGTCCATTTTTTTTTTTTTTTTTTTTTTTTTTTGATGGAATCTCACTCTGTCACCCAGGCTGGAGTGCAATGGTGCTATCTGGACTCACAGCAACCTCCGCCTTCCGGGTTCAAACAATTCTCCTGCCTCAGCCAGTAGCTGGAATAATCCCAGTAGCTGGGGTTATGGGTAAGCATCACCTTGCCTAGCTAATTTTTGTATTTTTTAAGTAGAGACTGGGTTTCACCATGTTAGCCAGGCTAGTCTCGAGCTCCTGACCTCAGGTGATCCACCCGCCTTGGCCTCCCAAAGTTGATTCATCTTCTGATGAACCCTTAGGTTGTGAAGATCACCGTCAGTATAGTTCATAATATATTATATACTTGAAAATTGCTAAAAGAATCTTAAGTTTCTCACCACCAAAAAAATGGTAAGTATATGAAGTAATGCACATGTTCAATAGCTTGATTTTGCTCTTCTACAATGTGTATATGTATATAAACATCGTGATGTACACCATGAATATATATCATTTCTACTTGTCAGAAAGAAAGAAAAGAACAAAGAGGAAGAAATTGAATAAGCTCTGATTTACTCTGCACTTGTTTCCATGCTTATGTGTGTGTGTGTTTTCAGTAGAGTGGGTAGCGTGCACTTCAGAGTAGGAGGGAGCTGGGTGTGAATCCTTGCTCTGCTGTCTTCAAACTCTGCACTGTCTCATTTGGGAGGGGGATGTTGGAAATAGATGCTCAGTGCTGCAAAGAAATATCAGCACTGAGACAAAAGATCTTTCAGCAATGCAAGTTTTACTCCTGGACTGCAGGAAGGGTACTCCACTAGCCATCTTGCCATGAGAGTACCCGCCCTGCAGTCCAGAAAGTAAAACTTGTGTTGCTGAAAGATCCTTTGTCTCAGTGCTGATTTTTTCTTTGTGGCACCAAGCATCTATTTCCAACAGGGGAATCATAAAACTTGCCTCATGGTGTTGTTATGAGGATCGAATGAAAGATCTTTCATGGTGTACTAGGCCATAACAAGGCCTCAAAAATGTTTGGATCTCTTCCCCTCAGTTTCAGGGATGAGGTGATTATTAAATTGGTGTCCATTTGATTGTGATTATTTTTATATATAGTGGGACAATTCGAGTATGGGAACTGGATCTTCCAAATAGAAAAATCTGGCCAACCGAGTGCCAAACAGGACAGATGAAAAGGATTGTCATGAGTATTGGAGTAAGTATTCATTGAAGTATTAAGTAACAATTAGCACACGTTCCTGTTAGTAGTACTGACCAAGGTGTTTGTGTGTGTATGCACATGGGGCTGGGGATAGGAAGGTGAGGCATAGACATAGGGGATGTTGATTGAAGAAGCCCACCTTGGCCAGGCGCAGTGCCTCACGCCTGTAATCCCAGTCCTTTGGGAGGCCGGGGTAGGTGGATCACTTGAGGTCAGGAGTTCGAGACCAGCCTGGGCAACATGGCGAAACCCCATCTCTACTAAAAATACAAGAACTTAGCCAGACGTGGTGGCAGTCACCTGCAATCTCAGCTTTTCAGGAGGTTGAGGCAGGAGGATTACTTGAACCCAGGAGGCGGAAGTTGCGGTGAACTGAGATCATGCCATTGCACTCCAGCCTGGGCAAGAGAGTGAGACTCTGTTTCAAAAAAAAAGAAGCTCCCTTCAGAAGTCAAGGAAGAGTCACTTAGACAGCGCAGGTAAATCTTGTTTTACTGGAATCTAGGCTGTCATCAAACACCCAGAGCCTGCCTCACCTGAAGGAAAGCAATGTAGCCTGTGGCACTCAGAGCCCACACCATGTTCCTGTGCTACTGATGCTACTTCTGCTGCTGCAGATAAAGTTTCTGACCATGAAACCCATTGTTGAAATGGAATCTCTTCCATAAAGGGAAATTATTAATAGATTTTAACTGCAGATTTATACATTCAGGTTGTGTATTCCTTATCTGACATTTTTATAACCAGAAGTGTTTTGGATTTTGAATTTTTTTTTCAAATTTGGGAGTATTTGCATTATACTTCCCAATGCAACTCCTCTGATCTGAAAATTCAGAATTTGAGATGTGCCAATGAACATTTCCTCTGAGTGTCACATCAGCACTCAAAAATTTCCAATTTTGGAGCATTTCAGATTTTAGATTTTTGGATTAAGGATACTCAGCCCGTATAACTTCATTCTCCATGGACTTACTCCTCTTGTTTAATGCATAGTTATTTTATGGATATAGACTTTGGAAAATATGAGATAAAGCAAATGTATATCCTCTTTGGAGAAGCATACCTCCATTCTAGGAGCCCTTAAGAGATGTCTCAAAAGTCTGAACTGGCAGAGTATGCCTATTAACATTAGACCCAAATAGACTTCAAGTGAAATGCACAGGCTAATTGGAGTCTAAGATTTCCCTCCATTTTATGTGAAGCCCTAACCCTGCTCCCCTCAGAGCTGTTCTGACCCATCTTTGAGCCTGGGGAAATGGAAGCAGCCCTGAGCATCTCTGCAAGTCTTCATAGGGTGCCAGAGGAACCTCATCCCATTCCTGACCAGGGGTTCATGGCCATCTCTGAGGACATCCAGGTCTTCAGGTTTCTTTCTCTCTCTTCCCCAGATGGCTGATGATGATAGCTTTTTCTACCTTGGCACCACAACTGGAGATATTCTAAAAATGAACCCCAGGACTAGACTGCTGACAGATGCCGGGCCTGCGAAGGACAAATTCAGTTTGGTAAGTAGAGACCATCACGGTCTGCACTGCCGTTTTTCTCCCTCCACTGGCAACATGTACTTTCTTTTTTCTTTTTGAGGTAGATTCCTGCTCTGTGGCCCAGGCTGGAGTGCAGTGGCGTGATTTCTGCTCGCTGCAACCTCCGCCTCCCTGGTTCAAGCGATTGTCCGCCTCAGCCTCTCAAGTAGCTGGGACTACAGGCGTGCGCCACCACGCCTAATTTTTGTATTTTTTTAGTAGAGACAGGGTTTCACCATGTTGCCCAGGCTGGTCTTGAACTCCTGACCTCAGGTGACCCGCCTGCTTTGGCCTCCAAAAGTGCTGGGATTACAGGCGTGAACCACCACGCCCAGCTGAAGCATGCACTTTCTTAATGAAGAAAGAGTTTGTGGGGAAAACACAAAAAGTTAGTGATGGACCCCAGGCCACATCTCAATTTGTAAGGTACATTGGCCAGTTCTCTATGCCCTCATCCTGGTTTTTATTCAGGGTAAAGATGTTTCTAAGTGTCCTAAATTTAGGGAATCAGAAGCACATTTATGTTCACCTCTTCAAAGCATAGCGCCTGTTGCTTTGTGATTTTAAACCACATTGGTTCCAGCCCAGTTGCCATACACAAAAAGTACACAAGAGAAAGGTATTCTTTGATCTATAAAACTATATATACATACAAATTTTGTCTATTCTAACTACATCTTAGATTTTAGCCTCAACTGACATTAAAAGTCATGAACAAGACCTAGAAATAGTCAACTGTTTATATTTACAGAATTCCTAACAATTCTAGTTAAAAGGAGTTAGAGACTTTGATATTTACACCAAAATAAAAAGCTACCATCAAAGGATAACTTTATATAATAAGTGCTGCTATTTCCAACACCCCAGAAACTTACTAGGGCTGTTTCTACTGAAGTTTGAATTTGAAAGCTTGTGCTAGGTTCTCCACCTGCCTATCTCATTTCTGATAACACAACAGATGGTTCTAACTAAGCTTAGATACTTCAGATACTTAGATATTCTCAAAAACTTTGAAATATTGCACTGTGTTCCTGGGAAAATGTCAGAGTTTTCTTAGTCATACAATTATTTAATATTCAAGTGTTCAAGGAGCTGCATAAGAAGAGGGGAAAAACTATAGTATAAGTAGAGAAGAGTTTAGAAATAATTATATGGTAGGCGCAATGGCTCATGCCTGTAATCCCAGCACTTTGGGAGGCCAAGGCGGGCGGATCATGAGGTCAAGAGATCGAGACCATCCCAGCCAACATGGTGAAACCCCATCTCTACTAAAAATACAAAAATTAGCTGGAGTGGTGGCACGCACCTGTAGTCCCAGCTACTTGGGAGGCTGAGGCAGGAGAATTGCTTGAACCTGGGAGGTGGAGGTTGCAGTGAACCAAGATTGCACCATTGCATTCCAGCCTGGGCAACAGTGCAAGACTCTGTCTCAAAAAAAAAAAAAGAAAGAAAGAATTCTACAAGACATTGAAGTGTAGCTTCTCATGTGTGGTTTTTCTAATTCTTTTTAGGATAGGAGTTCTTTTTTTGTTGTTGTTTTACTTTAAATTCTGGAGTACATGTGCAGATCGTGCAGGTTTATTACATAGATATATATGTGCCATGGTGGTTTGCTGCATCCGTCAGCTCATCGTCTATATTAGGTATTTCTCCTAAAGCTTATCCCTTATCCCCTTAACCCTCCACCCCTTGACAGGCCCCAGTATGCGATGTTCCCCTCCCTGTGTCCATGTGTTCTTACTGTTCAACTCCCACTTATGAGTGAGAACATGTGATATTTGGTTTTCTGTTCCTGTGTTAGTTTGCTGAGAATGATGGTTTCCAGCTTTATCTATGTTCCTGCAAAAGTCATGAACTCATCCTTTTATGGCTGCATAGTATTCCATGGTGTATATGTGCCACATTTTCTTTATCCAGTCTATCATCAATGGGCATTTGGATTGGTTCCAAGTCTTTGCTAATGGGAATAGTGCTGCAATAAACATAGGTCTGCATGTATCTTTATAGTTTAATGATTTATAATCCTTTGGGTATATACCTAGTAATGGGATTGCTCTGTCAACTGGTATTTCTGGGTATAGATCTTTGAGGAATTGCCACGCTGTCTTCCACAATGGTTGAACTAATTTACACTCCCACCAACAGTGTAAAAGCATTCCTGTTTCTCCACATCCTCCTCAGCATCTGTTGTTTCCTGCCTTTTAAATGATCACCTTTCTAACTGGCATAAGATGGTATCTCTTTGTAGTTTTGATTTGTATTTCTCTAATGACCAATGATGATGAGCTTTTTTTTTTCATATGTTTGTTGGCCACATAAATGTCTCCTTTTGAGAAGTGTCTGTTCATACAGGACAGGAGTTCTAATATATTAACCTAATAAAAACAAAGCACATCAAGTTAAGGGGAGCAAGTCTTAAAGCCCTGCCAGCCCAGCCCTCCAAAGGGCTCCATATAACACTACCTGAAAACTACTGGATTTTTTTGTTTTGCTTTTCTAGCACTTGGGAACTAAACATCTCTCCAGCAAAGATGCTGGCTCTCTTAGGGTTCCTTAAACCTTTGGCACTTAAGTCACCTGTGGATACTTAAATTCTTAACCATTCAGATCTGGTGGTCCATTTAACAAGGCAATGATTCCAAGACACTTTTTACATGGGTGAAAAGAAAATAATTACTGCGGGATACTGAAGGGATAGGAGATGTCATTGAAGATGTTTGGTTTCAATATCAAGTGATCTTACCCACTTTGAAACTCTACTTAAGTATTTGTTCAGGCCAGGCGTAGTGGCTCACACCTGTAATCCCAGGACTCTGGGAGGTGAAAGTGGGCAAATTGCTTGAGCCCAGGAGTTCAAGTCCAGCCTGGGTGACCTGATGAAACCCCATCTCTACAAAAAATATGAAAATTAGCTGGGCATGGTGAAGCGTGTCTGTAGTCCCAGTGAGTCAGGAAGCTGGGGCAGAGGATGCAGTGAGCTGAGATGAACCCACTGCACCCTAACCTGTGGGACAGAGTGAGACCCTGTCTCAAAGAAAAGAAATTTTTTTTTTTTGCTCTATGGTTAGAAAGTTAAAGAATTAGAATGGTTTAAAATTGCCCTATTGCCCAGGTGTGATGGCTCACGCCTGTAATCCCAGCACTTTGTGAGGTGTTGACAGGTGTTAAGAAAAATGCAGCAGGACAAAGGGACAGAGAGTGATGAGGAGCTGCTATTCAGAATCAGGTGACACTGAAGCAAGGTGAAGAAGCTGGCCTCAGAGATGCCTGGGGGACAGCTATAGGTCAATATAGACCTTAAGTCTGATAAGAAACATTTACAATCTATTCTCCCTAAAGCCTGCTACCCAGAGGCTTCATTTGCGTGATAAAACCTTGGTCTCTACAACCCCTTAGCATAACGCAGACATTCCTTTCTATTAATAATAACTCAACCAATTGCCAATCAGAACATTTTTAAATCTACTTATGACCTGGAAGCCCCCCAACCCCCTTTGAGGTATCCTGCCCTTCTGGATCCAGCCATCATAAATCTTACATGTATTAATTCATGTATTATTCTCCCTAAATTGTATAAAAGCAAGCTGTTCCCCAACCACCTTGGGCACATGTCTTCAGGACCTCCTGAGGTTGTGTCATGGGTGCATCCTTAACCTTGACAAAATAAACTTTCTGCATTCATTGAGACCTGTCTCAGATACTTTGGGCTCACAGTATCAAGGGCCTTAAAAATATTCATACCCGGCCAGTCACGGCAGCTCACACCTGAATCCCAGCACTTTAGGAGGCTGAGGCGGGTGAATCACCTGAGGTCAGGAGTTTGAGACCAGCCTGGCCAACATGGTGAAACCCCATCTCTACCAAAAAACAAAAAACAAAAATTGGCCAGGCATGGTGGTAGGTGCCTGTAATCCCAGCTACTCAGAAGGCTGAGGCAAGAGAATTGCTTGAACCCAGGTGGTGGAGGCTGCTGTTGCTGAGATCACCCCACTGCACTCCAGCCTGGGCAAGAGAGAGACCCTGTCTCAAAAAAAAAAAAAAAAATAACCTAAAACTGAAATTGATCTAATAGGCATACAAAATGAAGATGATGATGATGACAATGATAATAATAATAAAAGTATGTGCTGTGTAAGATCTGTGTGAGGAAAACTATAAAATTCTGATAAAGAAGAACTAAATAGACATTTCATGTTCATGGATAGGAAGACTCAATATTGTCAAGATGTCAATTCTTAATTTGAACTGTAGATTTAATGTAATCCCAGTAAACATCCCAGCAAGTAATTTTGTGGCTATAGAGAAACTGATTGTACAGTTTACACAGAGGGGCAAAAACTCAGACTGGAAAGCACAATATTGAAGAAGAACACATTTGGAGGAGTGGCACTACCAGATTTCAAGACTTACCATGAAGCTACAGTAATCAAGACAGTGTAGTATTGGGAAAAGAACAGATAAATAGATCAATGGGACAGAATAGAGAGCCCAAAAATGAATTCACATGCATCGTCAACTGATCTTTGGTAAAGGAGCAAAGGCAATACAATGGAAAAAAGACAGTCTTTTTAATAAATAATGCTAAACAAACGGAGCCCTCCTCCCCAAAAAAAGAGTCGGCCAGGTGCAGTGGCCTCATGCCTGTAATCCCAGCACTTTGGGAGGCTGAGGCAGGAGGATCACGAAGTCAAGAGATGGAGACCATCCTGGCCAACATGGTGAAACCCCGTCTCTACTAAAAATACAAAAATTAGCCAGGCGTGGTGACTGCACCTGTAGTCCTAGCTACTCAGGAGGCTGAGGCAGGAGAATTGCTTGAACCTGGGAGGTGCAGGTTGTCGTGAGCCAAGATCACGCCACTGCACTCCAGCCTAGGAGACAGAGCAAGACTCTGTCTCAAAAAAAAAAAGATATACAGATGGCAGGTAAGCATTTGAAAAAATACATCTTATATTATATGTCTTACATTTCTCATTGCGAGAAATGCAATTAAAACAGCAATGAGAACACCACTACATTCCTTTTCGAATGGCCAAAATCTAGAACACTAACGACAGCTAATATTGACAGAGATAAAGAGCAGTAAGTACTATTATTCGTTGCTGATGGGATGCAAAATAGTATGGCCACTTTGGAAGATGGTTTCGTGGTTTCTTACAAAATTAAACAGACTCTTAACCAGGTAATCCAGCAATTGTACTCCTTGGTATTTAACCAAAGGAGCTGAAAACTTATGTTCACACAAAGAACCTGCACACAGACGTTTATAGAAGCTTTATTCATCATTGTGAAAACTTGGAAGCAACCAAGATGTCCTTCAGTTAAGTAAAGGGATGCCTAAACTGTGATACATCCAAACAATGGGATATTAATCAGTATTAAAAAGAAATTAGCTATAAAGTCAGGAAGAGATTTTATAGGAAAAGAAGGAAACTTAAATACATATTACTGAGTGCAAGATGCCAGTCTGAAAAGACTACATGTCATTTGATTCTAACTATATGACATTCTGGAAAAGGCAAAATTATGGAGACAATAATAAGATTGCCGCTTGGCCAGGTGCAGTGGCTCACGCCTGTAATCCCAGCACTTTGGGAGGCTGAGGCGGGTGGATCACCTGAGGTCAGCAGTTTGAGACCAGCCTGGCCAACATGGTGAAACCCTGTCTCTACTAAAAATACAGAAATTAGCTGGGCGTGGTGGCGCACTCCTGTAGTCCCAGCCACTCTGGAGGCTGAGGCAGGAGAATCGCTTGAACCTGGGAAGCAGAGGTTGCAGTGAGCTGAGATCGTGCCATTGCACTCCAGCTGGGAGACAAGAGCAAAACTCTGTCTCAAAAAAAAAAAAAAAAAAAAGAGATCAGTGCTTGCCATGGGTTAGTGGGGAGGGAAGGATGAATAGGTGAAGCACAAAGGATGTTTTGGGCAGTGAAACTATTCATTCTGTCTGACACTGTAATGGTAAATACATGTTGCTATTAATTTGTCCAAAGCCATAGAGTATACGACACCAGAGGGAACCCTAATGTATGCAGTGGACTTTGGGTGATGATGATGTATCCATATAGGTTTATTATCTGTCATAAATCTACTCTGCTGGAAGATATTGATAGTGGGAGAGGATCTTTATTTATTTATTTATTTATCTGAGATGGAGTTTCACTCTTGTTGCCCAGGCTGAGTGCAACACCGCGATCTCCGGATCTCGGCTCACTGCAACCTCCACCTCCAGGGTTCAAGCGATTCTCCTACTTCAGCCTCCCTAGTAGCTGGGGTTACAGGCATGGGCCACCACGCATGGCTCATTTTTTTTGTATTTTTAGTGGAGATGGGGTTTCTTCATGTTGGTCAGGCTAATCTCAAACTCCCAATCTCAGGTGATCCACCCGCCTCAGCCTCCCAAAGTGCTGGGATTACAGGCATCAGCTACCACGCCCGGCCCAGTGGGAGACAATCTTTAAGTGTGGGGGAAATAAGTATTTGGGAAATCTCAACAAATACTTGTGTCTTCTGTTTAATTTTGCTGTGAACCTAAAACTGCTCTAAAAAAAATAGGCTATTAAAAACAAAATAGGCCAGGCATGGTGGCTGATGCCTGTAATCTTAGCACTTTGAGAGGTCAAGGCAGGAGGATCACTTGAAGCTAGAGTTTGAGACCAGCCTGGGCAGCATAGAAAGACCCTATCTCTATGAAAATTTTTTAAAAAATTAGCTGGCATGGTGGCATGCATCTATAGTCCTAGTTCCTGGGGAGGCTGAGGCAGGAGAATTGGTTTATCCAAAGAGTTCATGGTTACAGTGAGCTGTGGTTGTGTCCCTGCACTCCAGCCTGGGCGACAGAGATCCTGTCTCCTAAACACACACAGACACAAACACACACACAAATGATATGCGTTCAAAAAATGCTGATGTGTCAGACATAGTGCAAAACCCCTTCTTTCCATGATCTCATTCGGTCCTCATAAACACCTAATGAGATAGGTACCATTTTCTTTTCTTTTTCTTTTTTTTTTTTTTTTTGAGTTGGAGTCTCACTCTGTCGTCCAGGCTAGAGTGCAATAGAGCAGTCTTAGCTCACTGCAAACTCCACCTGCCGGGTTCAAGCAATTCTCCTGCCTCAGCCTCCCAAGTAGCTGGGATTACAGGCACCTGTCACCACGCCCAGCTAATTTTTGTATTTTTAGTAGAGATGGGGTTTCACCACATTGGCCAGGCTGGTCTCGAACTCCTGACCTCGTGATCTGCCCACCTCAGCCTCCCAAAGTGCTGGGATTACAGGTGTGAGCCACCATGCCCAGCCTAGATAGGGACCATTTTCATCCCTGCTTTATAGAGGAGGAAACTGAGGCACATACCATTGAAGACTTCTTGGCTTTCAAGTAGTAGAACTGAGATTTCAACCCAGGCCAACTGGTTCCAGAACCTGTGCACTTGAATAACATTTTTAAAAAGTTTATTTAGAAATCCCACATATGTAGCTTCAAGGATCTGTTGAATACTTTACCACTTGCATCCCTAAGTCCCTAAACCAATGCTAAAAAGATTCATCCCAGGTTATCTCTTCATTGGCCAAGACTTCACCCTGTTGTCCTGCTGAGGCACTCTTGAAGTTAGAGGTGAGGGGGTGGAAGCCGGAGAGCATATAATTCTGGTCCTCACCTTCACATTCTTGAGCCCTGGCTTCTCTTCTCAATCACAAAATGTCTTTTGAGCCACAACAGACTAAATTCAGTTTAAAGTAACTTGAAAGGACATGACATTTGTTTTATAATATTAAAAATGCATTAAGACACAAACCTATGCAGTCACTAGCTATATTGAATAATTTAAAATCAAATGTTGTGGCCAGGCGCGGTGGCTCACGCCTATAATCCCATCACTTTGGGAGGCTGAGGCAGGAGGATCGCTTCAGGTGAGGAGTTCGAGACCAGTCTGGCCAACCTGGTGAAACCTCGTCTCTACTGAACATACAAAAATTAGCTGGGTGTGATGAGGCATGCCTGTAATCCCAGCTACTTGGGTGACCGAGGCACAAGAATTGCTTGAACCCGGGAGACGAAGGTTACAGTGAGCCAAGATCATGCCACTGCACTGCAGCCTCAGTGACAGAGAGTGAGAGACTCTGTGTCAAAATAAATAAATAAATAAAATAAAATGTTGCTATGCACATTTTAAAATTAGAACTTCATAGTGGATACTACAAAACAACCATCATACATCATCAAACATTTTTTTCTTTGGGGTGTGTGGTGCGGGGCACCCCAACCTTTGAAGAGTACTTTAAATTTTAAATATGATTCCACCATTGGTAAGATTATGTACTACATGTTGTCGTTCAGATGATACAGTCACCAAACCATAAGGAGTCTTTTGTGCTTTCTTGGGATGTTAAATATGGTCCCTTTGCATTTATAAGAATTAAGTTCTGGTAAAAACAGTGGCAGCTGACGAACTAACATTGCTAAGGCTATGCTTATACCTTCTACTCTTGACTGCATTTGAGTAGATGTAAAAGTGTTTTTGTTGTTGTTGTTTTTTTTTTTTTTTTTTTTTGAGATAGACTCTAGCTCTGTCACCCAGGCTGGTGTGCAGTGGTGCAATCTCGGCTCAATGCAACCTCCACCTCCCAGGTTCCAGCAATTCTCCTGCTTCAGCCTCCTGAGTAGCTGGGACTGCAGGCACCTGCCACCACACCTGGCTAATTTTTGTATTTTTAGTAGAGATGGGGTTTCACCGTGTTGGCCAGGCTGGTCTCAAACTCCTAACCCCGTGATCCACCCACCTCGGCCTCCCAAAGTGCTGGGATTGCAAGCGTGAGCCGCTGCACCCAGTCAAAAGTGTTAATTTTAAAAATATTTAAAATGCACTGGTGGTTTTAGGGAGAGGGGATGGTAAAGCCTGTTTCCATCTTGCAGGCTCAGGAGAGTTACTTCCTAGCAAATGAGCTCGTTGTTGGCATTGAGTCCCCTTGGTCAGCCTCGGAGTGCATCTTGAGCAGAGCCTTCATGAACATCCTCCAAGCAATGTGTGCAGCACTGGCATGACTTTGGCTATCTTTAATTCAGCTTTCATTCAGCTTTTTTCTTTTTTTTTAATTAACATTAAAAATTTTTTTATTTCCATAGGATTTTGAGGAACAGATGATATTTGGTTACATGAGTAAGTTCTTTAGGGGTGATTAGTGAGATTTCAGTGCCTTTTTCTTAACACTGTTTCTCCCCCTAGGGAGTGTCAGCTATCAGGTGCCTGAAGATGGGGGAGTTGTTGGTGGGCTCTGGAGCTGGACTGCTGGTCTTCTGTAAAAGCCCTAGCTACAAACCCATCAAGTAAGTTCTGGGCCTCATAGAGTGGGGATGGGTAGAGACCCACTCTTTCTCTCCTTCTTTCCTTCTTTCTTTCCTTTTCCTTCCTTCCTTCCTTCCTTTCTCCTTCCTTCCTTCATTTTTTTTCCCCTTTTTTTGAGACAGAGTCTCACTCCATCGCCCAGGATGGAGGGGAGTGATGGGATTGTGGCTCACTGTAGCCACCAACTCCTAGGCCTAAGTGACCCTTCTTCCTCCGACTCCCAACTAGATGGGACTATAGTTGCGCACCACCACACCTGGCTATTATTTTATTTTTTTATTTTTTATTCATTTTTTTTTAATTTATTTTTTTATTATTTATTTATTTATTTATTTATTTTATTTTTATTTTTTTTTTGAGACAGAGTCTCACTCCATCACCAGGTGCCAGACTGGAGTGCAGTGGCGCGATCTTGGCTCACTGCAACCTCCGCTTCCCGGGTTCAAGCAATTCTCCTGCCTCAGCCTCCTGAGTAGCTGGGATTACAGGTGCACGCCACCACACCCAGCTAATTTTTGTATTTTTAGTGGAGACGGGGTTTCACTATGTTGGCCAGGGTGGTCTCGATCTCCTGACCTTCTGATCCGCCCACCTCGGCCTCCCAAAGTGCTGGGATTACAGGCGTGAGCCACCGCACCCGGCCTATTTTTTTATTTTTAGAGACAGGGTTTTGCCATGTTGCCCAGGCTAGTCTCAAACTCCTGGCCTCACATGGTCCTCCTTGCCTAGGCCTCCCAAAGTGCTGGGATTACAGGCATGAGCCATTGCACAAGCTCTGAAATGATTTTACTTATAAATAAAACTTTTTATTCTAATTTTTTACTGCATGTAAGCATCATAAACATTTTCAGTATTACAGTGTAATCTTTTTTTTATGTCAAATTGCCCACGACATTGCTAAGAAAATTCAACAACAGAATGAGTATGAAAGTAAAGGTGAAAAGACACCAAAAGTAATAACAGGAAAGAATTAGTACACAATGATTTGTTGGAGTTTTGGGGTCTGAAAACCCTCCTTTGAGGCTCTCTGTGTGCATGTGCGTATAATGATCTATCTGTTTATGTATGTTGAATTGACATAACAGCCAACCAGTCAATAGTTATTTAATCATTGAGACTAAATGAAGCAGAACATAATCTTTTAAACTTTTTTTTTAGGCAAATAGTCTATGAAGCTGATGTTCCATAGATCATTTATTCCATTCCAATTGTATATTTAGGTTGTTTCCAAACTTTACTCTTTTAGATAAGGTTTTCATAGCATCCTTTGACTTAAAGCATTTCCCCCCTGACTTTAGGATTATTTTTCAGAAGTAGAATTAATAAAGGGGTTAGTTGCTGTATTCATTTGTACCCATATGCACTCCTGGAATGTTCCCTCTACCCAAATCCTGCCTGTGTTGCACAACCCGTGTCAGAATGTTACCTCACTGAAGACTCTTCCCTGATTGCTTTAACCTATGCTAACCTTTCTCTCTGCTGATCATGGGTACACAAACTTGTGAGTAACTCCTGCCTTTTCAGCTGTGTCACTTCTGTGAGGGCATGTCCAAAATTACATGCCCAATTTGTATCCTCTGCCATGCTTCAGATGATTCATAAATATTTCCTGGTTGAGTGAATCTACTTTACCTTTTTGCTTCTCCCTAAAGGAAGATTCAGTTGCAAGGTGGCATCACTTCTATCACGCTTCGAGGAGAAGGACACCAGTTTTTTGTAGGAACAGAAGAATCACACATTTATCGTGTCAACTTCACTAATTTCAAAGAGACTCTTATAGCGACTTGCCACTTTGATGCTGTGGAAGATATTGTCTTTCCATTGTGAGTAGAAGAGGAAAATAAGAATGTGGAGGTTTGATGCAGTATGCAAGGGCATTTGATTTTATTAATGTATTTTCAGTATCTATTAACATAGTTATGGTTTTTTCTCCTCAAATTTTTCTAGTGTAATGAATTATTTTCTTTTTTTGAGATGGAATTTTGCTCTTGTTGCCCAGGCTGGAGTGCAATGGCACCATCTCGGCTCACCACAACCTCCACCTTCTGGGTTCAAGCAATTGTTCTGCCTCAGCCTCCTGAGTAGCCGGGATTACAGGCACGTGCCACCACACCCAGCTAATTCTGTAATGAATTATTTTCATAGATTTTTCCATTGTCTTCACCATGCAATTATATTAGTTTTCCAATTCAAATTTGAGTTTCTTTAGAATATTGACTTTTCTAGTAAATCCCTCGTGGAAACAGTAAGTACCTGACGAAAGTTTTCTGTTTTCCTAATGCCACCTGGAAAAAGCTTAGTACAGACAGTCCCTAACTTACGATTTTTAATTTTATGATGGTATAAAAGAAAAATGCATTCAGTAGAAACTATACTTCAAGTACCCATACGGCTATTTTGTTTTTCCCTTTCAGTACGGTATTCAATAAATTAAATAAGATATTCAACACTTTATTATAAAATAGGCTTTGTGTTAGGTGATTTTGCCTAGCTATAGGCGAATGTAAGTGTTCTGGGTATATTTAAGGTAGGCTGGGCTTAAGCCAGGATGTTCAGTAGGTTAGGTGTGTTAAATGCATTATTTTCTGTTTTGTTTTTGTTTTGTTGTTGTTGTGTTGTTGTTGTTTTGTTGTTGTTGTTGTTTTTTGACATGGAGTCTCACTCTGTCACCCAGGCTGGCTGGAGTGCAGTGGTGCGATCTCAGCTCACTGCAACCTTCACTTCCCAGGCTCAAGTGATTCTTCTGCCTCAGCCTCCCGAGTAGCTGGGACTACAGGCACGTGCCACCACACCCAGCTAATTTTTGAATTTTCAGTAGATATGGGGTTTCACCATACTGGTCAGGCCGGTCTTGAGCTCCTGACCTCGTGATCTACCCACTTTTGCCTCCCAAAGTGCTAGGATTGCAGGCATGACCCACCACACCCAGCCTCTCAAAATATTTCTCTTGCCACTGATTTTACTTAGTCTGATATTAAGATCACCATGTCTTCATTCTTTTAAAGTAACATGGGGAGGGGATGGGAAAAGAAAAAGATAAAATAACATTTACTAATTAGGTATATTTGCTATAACGTAATAAATTTTAATTGGAAAACCTAAAGTTCATATACTAAAAAAAAAAAAGGAATTCTGGGAAAAACTGAATTAGGCCAGGATTCCTCAGCCTCAGCACTGTTGACATTTTGAGTTAGATAACTTGATATTGTGGATGTTATTCTGTGTGTTAAAGGATGTTTGCCAGCATCCCTGGCCTCTACCCATCAGATGCCAGTAGCAGCTCCTTCCCTGCAATTATGACAACCAAAAAACGTCCCTAGATATTGCCAGATTTTCCCTGGTGGCAAAATTGCCCCTAGCTGAGAATCACTGGGGTTAGGCCAAACTGCTTAAAACCAATGCAATTTTGTAAACCAGTCACAATTTTAATAAAATATTAGCACAGTTGGAAAGGGTTTATTAAATTCCTAATAAGTAAAGAAATCCTGCAGTCAATATAGGACTTCACCTTTTAATAAGTAAGGGTCATTTTCTGAAAGGAGGTTTAAGAAGACTTGAGGCTGCTGAGTTGTGGAGATGAACTGAGCTAAGAGGAAGAATATAGAATAAATATACGGTACTGCATTCTTCCTTTACTTGCTAATTTAGTTGTGTTAATGTTCTTTGTTTTGGGTTGCTATTACTTTATTTACCAAAGCATTACTTAGTAATTAAATTATTATTTAAGACGTTTACTTTTTTCTATTCTTGTCTTTTGTTGTAGTCATCATGTTTTGTTTGGTTCCATTTTAACCTTTGCTGTATACCACTTGGAAATTATCTACTTTATCTGTTTTCATTTAGTGCTTACCCTTGAATTTTGTTTTTTAGAGATAAGGTCTTGCTCTGTCCTCCAGGCTAGAGTACAGTGGTGCAATTATAGCTCACAGCAAACTTAAATTCCTGGGGTTAAGCAATCCTCCTGCCTTAAACCTCTGGAGTAGGTGGGACTTCGGGCATGTACCACCATGCTCAGCTAATTAATTTTTTTTTTTTTTTTTTTTTTGTAGAAACAATGTCTCACTATGTTGCCCAAGCTGGTTTCCAACTGCCATCCTCAAGCAATCCTCCTACCTCAGCCTCCTAGAGCACAGGCCTGTCAGATTATAGGCATGAGCCACTGCAGTCAACCTCTATATTGTTAATATACATATTTATATATTTTTTTCATCAAAGGCTACAGTTAACCAACATTTATATCCTACCTGCCAAAAAGGCAAGAGTTTCAGCGTATTTATATTTCCACCTTTCCTTCAACATGTCCCATGTTGAAATTATTTGGAATTATAGATCTTTGCTTTTATCACTTTTTTTTAAACCTATCAATTCTCTTGGATTTTTTTTTTTTAAATTCTTTCAGAAAGAATCTATGTATAGAAAATTTGGTCCCAGCCAGGTGCAGTGGCTCATGCCTGTAATCACAGTACTTTGGGAGACTGACGTGGGAGGATAGCTTAAGCCCAGGAGTTTGAGACTAACCTTGGCAAGATGATGAGACACTCCCTCCCCATCTCTACAAAAACAAATAAATAAACTGGACATGTTGGTGGCACTGCCTGTAGTTGCAGCAACTTGGGAGGCTAAAGTGGGAGGAAATTTGAGGCTACAATCACACCAGTGCATGCCAGCCTGGGTGACAAAGTGAGAGCCTGTTTCTATTAAAAAAAAAAAAAAAAAGAAAGAAAAGAAAAGAAAAAAACAAAATTTGGTCCCTGCTTATCTGAAAATATGTTTGTTTGTTTTACTCTTAGACTTGAATAATAGTTTGGTACAGTATAAAAAGTATTTTAATGGAGTTTTTATTAAAGTATAACATATATGCAAAATACATAAATCATAATTAAGCACCTCAATGACTTACTGTGCCTATATGACTACCACTCTGTTAAAGCAATAGAACATTTTTATCATCCCCCAAACACCCCTTCCAATCACTACCCTCATCTTCCTACTTAAAGATAATCACTACCTGAACTTCTAACCTCATGGATTAGTGTTACCTGCCTTTAAACTTCATGTAAATAGAATATTTCAGTACATACTTTGGAGATCTTTTTTCTTCTCTGTGGAAGCTTTTAGTGTAGTTGGTGTCATACAGATCTTCTCCTTATTGATTTTTAGTCCACTTGTATTATCAGTTACTCAGAGAAATGTTAAAGTCTCAAGCAATGAATGTAGAGTTCCACCTTTATTTCTCACAGTTTTTGTTTCATATATCTTAAAGCTCTATTATTAGGTATTGTTAATTATTTGTTATATTGTTCTGCTCTATTGACATTTTTATTAAAGTGTTCCTCTTTGTCTCTAGTAATTCTCTTTGATTTGAATTATCTTTGTATAATTTTAATGTACTCATTAAAGCTTTCTTAGGCTTACTCTTAGCATGATATATCTTTTTTTAACCCTTTTATTTTTCCATGTGTCTTTATATTTAAAGTTCATCTTGCTGGGCGCAGTGGCTCATGCCTATAACCCCAGCACTTTGGGAGGCCAAGGTGGGTGGATCACCTGAGGTCAGGAGTTCGAGATCAGCCTAGCCAAGTGGTGAAACCTTGTCTCTATTATAATATAAAATTAGCCAGGTGTGGTGGTGCATGCCTGTAGTCCCAGCTACTCAGGAGGCTGAGGCAGGAGAATCACTTGAACCTGGGAGGTGGAGGTTACAGTGAGCCAAGATTGTGCCATTGCACTCCAGCTTGGGCAACAAGAGTGAAACTCCATCTCAAAATAAATAAATAAATAAAATAAGAAGTACATCTCTTGAAACAGCATATACTTGGTTTTTACTTTTCTATCCACTCTGAAAATCTCTGCTTTTATTTGGAATGTTTATTTACATTTAATGTAATCTTTCATATCTTTGTATTAAATATTTATATAAACTCCATCAATGCAATATAATTTTTGCTTTAAAGAATCATAAACATTTTCAAGAAATTAAGAGAAGAAAATTTTTTAAATGTCTCTGTGCTTACTTACATATTTGATTGTTTCTGATGGTCTTCATTCTTTCTTATATAGCTAAGTTGCCCTCTGTTATCTTTTTCCTCCAACCTAAAGAACTTTGTTTAGCAATTTTTTTTTTTTTTTTTTTTTTGAGACAGGGTCTCACTCTGTTGCCCAGGATGGAGTGGAGTGGCTACTCACAAGCATGATCATGGCACACTGCAGCCTACACTCCTGGTCTCAAGTGTTCCTCCTTCCTCCTGAAGAGCTGGGATTACAGGTGCATGCCATTTTGCCTGGCTCATTTAACATCTTTTTAAGAGTATAAGCCTCTGGTGAAGAATTATCTCAGTTTTTGTTTATCTGGAAACTTTTTTCAGCCTTTATTTGTGAAGAAAGTTTCACTGGTTATAGAATTCTTGCCTGATTGTTTTCTATTTATTCATTAGTTTGAATACATCATTCAAGACTTTCTAATGAGAAATTATTCTGTATTCTTGTGATTTTCCTCTTTGTAATATGTCATTTTTCTGTTGACTTTTCAATATTTTTTCTTTGCTTTTGTCTTTCATCAGTTTGACTGTGATCTGTTTTTCTCTTTTTGTTTACCCTTCTTAGGGTTTGTTAAACTTTTTGAATCTGTAAGCTGATATTTTCCACCAAATTGAGAAGTTTTTCAGCCATTGTTCCTTAAGAATTTTTACTTTTTCTTATTTCTGTTCTCCTGAGATTCAAATTATCTGTGTTTAGTAATTTGAGATTTTCCCACGGACCTTTAGGCTGTTCATTTTTCTTCAATCTTTTTTTCTCTCTCTTTTTTAAAATTATGTAATCTCTATTAAATCTACCTTCCAGTTTACAGATTTTTTTTTCTTTCTTTTTTTTTTTTTTTTTTTTTGAGACAGAGTCTCACTCCATCACCAGGCTGGAGTGCAGTGGCGCGACCTCGGCTCACTGCAACCTCCGCCTCCCGGGTTCAAGCAATTCTACTGCCTTAGCCTCCCGAGTAGCTGGGACTACAGGCGCGCGCCAACACGCCCAGCTAATTTTTTTGTATTTTTAGTAGAGACGGGTTTTCACCATGTTGACCAGGATGGTCTCGATCTCTTGACCTCGTGATCCGCCCGCCTCGGCCTCCCAAAGTGCTGGGATTACAGGTGTGAGTCACCGCGCCCAGCCCAGTTTACAGATTTTTTAAACCATCACCAATTTGTCATTGAGCCCACCTAGTAAATTTATTTTAGTTATTGTACTTCTTACATGTAGAAAAATATATAATTTCTATAAGGTATATAATTATAATATTACATATGTAGTTTCTAGTTCTCTGTTCAGATTACCTATCTGTTCACTTATTGATATAATAGTTTCCTTTAATATTTTGAATATATTTTTAAATAGCTGCTTTAAAGTTTTTGTCTGCTAATCTAATACCTGGGTCTACTTGAAGTCAGTTGCTTCTGACTGCCTTTTTTCTGAGTCGCATTTTCCTACTTCTTTGCATGTTTGATAATTTTTTTGTTGAAAACTCAGTATTATATAGAATACACTATAGCAACTCTGTTCTCTGAGGATTGTTGACACAGACTCAAACTGCAAATTTTGCCTTCCCGTAGTATGCACTGGCTGATATTCTCGTGACTTCCCACTGCTGCTTTTTTAGCCTGGACTTAGGTTATTCCGTGGGCTTGCATTATTTGGCAGTCATCCAAGGGTTTATGCAGAGATAATGCTTATCTTTCCATGATTTTCTTTATTTTAGTGACTTCTCCCTATTTTCCAAATATTCTGCTAACCTCAAGCTCTGACACTTGAAGCCTTCAAGGTTCAGCTTCCTGCCATCCAAGCTGAGCTCAGCTGGGGAATATATTCAGTTAAAAAAGCAGACTAGCAAAAAACAAACAAAAAACCTCTCAGATTGATCCCATGTAGCTGTCTTTAAAAGTAGAATCCTTAAAAAAAAAAAATCAATTAAAAAAAAAAAAAACAGTAGAATCTTCCCTGGCCTCTGCCTACTTGTTCTTCCTCTTGGTATTCCCCCTATACATGTATAATTTAGCTTTTCAGCAGAGATTTGGGCAGTGTTTATAATCAGAATTTACATCTTATTCTTGTGGTTCCCTTGCCACTAGGATATCCCCCCTTTAAATTCCAACCGATTTTCTAGCCCTTAACTCATTTTCTCTAGCATTGTTAACTGGTAAGGCTATGGTTTTTCTGCCACCTTTTTCTACAGCCACCATAGCTGTGGGAGTTGGAGGCTCCCACATGGGAGAAAGCCACATGCTAACAATTCTTAACCCTCTCCAGATGCATTCTAGAAGAGCAAACTCTTCTTGATTTCTATCTACTTTTAGAGGTTTTTAGTGTCATTAGGATTTTTGTGATTATTGTTAATTCATCCAGTTTTTCTAATTGTTATTTGTGAGAAAATTTGTGTAACCAGTTCAGTGTTCCAGCCTTGTAAGTTGTACTCTGCTTATGCTTTTGAGCTCAGTTTTTCTCTACAGGTCTTGTCTGGCTGATTTCTATGTATCCTCAATGTTTCTGGCTTATGTGATGATACTCTTTCCTGCTTTCTTGTATCGTTAAGGGGAAAATTATGTACATCTATAGTTACATCTGTATCTATAAATATCTTCATTTCATGGGATTTTAGGTGGGAGAGAGCACATGAGCCTGGTACTTCATCGTGATCCAATCAATTGGGTTCTTTCTAGAACTTAACTGCTTAGACCCTAAACTAAGAACAGTCTACCACTGGAATGGTTCATTTTTAACTAGGCTTGATGTCAAGGAAGTGAATAGGCCATCAAGGGTAGAGAGTTTGGAAGAAGGTTGGTTTGATCTTTCTCCTTCTTTTCTTTCTTTCTTTCTTTCTTTCTTTCCTTCCTTCCTTCCTTCCTTCCTCCCTCCCTCCCTCCCTCCCTCCCTCCCTCCTTCTTTTCTCTCCTTCCTTCCTTCTTTCTTTCTTTTATTTCTTTCTTTCTTTTATTTATTTCTTTCCTTCCTTCCTTCCTTCCTTCCTTCCTTCCTTCCTTCCTTCCTTCCTTTCTTCTTTCTTTCTTTCTTTCTCTTTCTTTTTAAGATGGAGTTTTGTTCCTGCAGTGCAATGGCACGATCTTGGCTCAATACAACCTCTGCCTCCTGGGTTCAAGCGATCCTCCTGCCTCAGCCTCCCAAGTAGCTGGGACTACAGGTGCACACCACCATGCCCAGCTAATTTTTGTATTTTTAGTGGAGACAGGGTTTTGCCATGTTAACCAGGCTGGTCTCAAACTCCTGACTTCAGGTGATCCGCTTACCTTGGCCCTCCCAAAATGCTGGGATTACAGGTGTGAGCCACCTCGGCTGGCCTGGAAAGTTCTTTAGGGGCATTCATTTCATGATATTTGATTTTCAAGAGTGGTTCATGAGTACACCTGTTTAAATGCTTACTTCCCTCAGAGGAGGAGCTCATTCACTGAAGGCATTATCTAATATAAAATTCTCTAATTTTAAATAAATATTCACATTCTAATGTTGACTTGGTTTGATTTATGTTAATCAAGACTGTCTGGCAAGAAGCCCCGTCACATCTGCTGTCTCATTCCAGCACTTACTCCTTCTAACTAACTAGTCCATCCTCACGATCTTAACACTGAGCCCCAACATTAAATGTGTGGAAGGAATCCACTTATTTTTCTCTTTTAATTTTGTGAGTAGGTCTTAAAATAGGAGAAAAGGACTTTTTTCTTGAAATGTG
>PVKV010006122.1:47638-108278 GCA_004027835.1 Alouatta palliata
TTTTTTTTTTTTTTTTTTTGAGCCTGACAGACCAAAGAAGGGTTTTGGGTTATCTACAAACATGAATTCTGATACCATTGTCTTTTTCTTTTTAAAAATTTTAATAAGATTGTCTACTTGGCTGGGCATGGTGGCTTATGCCTGTAATCCCAGCACTTTGGGAGGCTAAGGCGGGTGGATCACCTGAGGTCAGGAGTTTGAGACTAGTCTGGCCAACATGGTGAAACCCTGTCTCTACTAAAAATACAAAAAATTAGCTGGGTGTGGTGGCACATGCCTGTAGTCCCAACTACTTGGGAGGCTGAGGAAGGAGAATCACTTGAACACTGGAGGTAGAGGTTGCAGTGAGCTGAGTTCAGACCTTTGCACTCCAGTCTGGGCAACAGAGCGAGACTCCACCTCAAAAATAAGAAAAGAAATAGTTCAGAAAAAGATTGTCTACTTTACAGGAAAGATTTTGTTTATTCTCTTTTAATACAAGTACTCCAAGGGTATATTTATCTCAAGAAATGTTATAGGTGTCTACTAATCTCCAAACTCAAGTAATATACATTAAATATGTACAGCTTTTTGTTTGTCAATCATACCTCAATAAAGTGTTTTTATTTTATTTCATTTTATTTTTAGAGACAAGTTCTCTTGTCTTACTCTGTCATCCAGGCTGGAGTGCAGTGACACGATCATAGCTCAATGCAGTCTCCAACCCTTGTGCTCAAGAGATCTGCCTTCCTCAGCCTCCCAAGAAACTAGGACCACAGGCATGCATCACTATGCCCAGCTAATTTTTATATATTTTTATTTTTTGTGGAGGCAGGGTCTCATTATGCTGCCCAGGCTGGTCTTGAACTCCTAGTCTCAAGTGGTCCTCCCTCCTTGGCCTCCCAAAGTGCTGGGATTATAGGTGTGAGCCACCACATTGGGTCTCAATAAAGTAATTTTATAGAAAAGAGAAATGTTACTTACTATCCTCCAGTCTACCAAGACTTTGAAAGAATTTTTAAATTGACTTATTCTTTTTGAGCAACTTTGTCCCAACCCCTCCTAAAGAGAAAGGACTACAAAAGACAGTCCACAGATGATCTGAGGGCGTTAAATGCCATTTTACATAAGATGTAGCAAATGGTCTGTAAGACAGTCATCAAGCCTTCAGGTAATGAGACATCCTTCCTTATATTCTTTTGTTGTTTGTTTGTTTTGTTTTGTTTTTGTTGTTTAGAGACAAGAGTCTTGCTCTGTCCCCCAGGCTGGAGTGCAGTGGTGCCATCTTGGCTCACTGCACCCTCTGCCTCCCAGGTTTAAACGATTCTCCTGCTTCAGCCTCCTGAGTAGCTGGGACTACAGGCGCACACCATCACACCCAGCTAATTTTTGTATTTTTAGTAGAGATGGGGTTTCACTATGTTGGCCAGTCTGGTATCGAGTTCCTGACCTCAGGTGATCCGCCCGCCTCGGCCTCCCAAGGTGTTGGGATTACAGGTGTGAGCCACCGTGACCAGCCCTTTCCTATATTCTTGTGAAACACATTTTGGTGTCAAATACCCATCTGGGAAACTGTATCTTTGATTGTTGCATCTCCTTCTCTTGATGGCTTCCTTGCAGTGGCACCGCTGAGCTATTTGCAACCTGTGCCAAAAGAGACATCAGGGTGTGGCACACGTTGTCCAACAGGGAGCTGCTGCGGATCACCGTGCCCAACATGACGTGCCATGGCATCGACTTCATGAAGGACGGCAAGAGCATCATTTCAGGTAACGTCCACATGTCAAGGTCTGGCTTGGGGCTCTAGCCGTGGTTTTGATTCTTGTCACTCTCCTTCTATACTAGTCTCTACACGTGGATAACCTAGAACAGCCTCCCACTGTCCACCCCCTCCTTGCGTCTAATCTAGCCTCTCTTTGGAGTTTCCTTCCAGCTGGGAGACTTTCTGAGCTAGGAAGGACCAAATAGCAATTTCTCCTCTCCCACATTGCTGCATATAGCGTGTATCTTTCTCTCTAGTAGGAAAATTTAGAAATTCAATTTTGAAAAGGAGTTTGTGGCCTCAGTGAGGACAGGACACTCATGTGAGAACCCTTTTTGTTGTGTAAGAGATAAAAACCTGACTCAAACGAAGTGATGCCTCAAAAGGAATGTATTTTTAACTCCATTTATTATTTTATGCCAAAGTCATTTAGCATAAATTATAGGCAGCACGATATTCCACCTCTCAAGACTTCAGTATGCGTCTCCAAAAATGTTTTTCTTTAAAACAGTAATTTCTTAGTGTTGTCTTATGCCTAATCTATTTGCTAATCTCTCCAATGCTCAGGAAGTACCTATACTGGTTCACATCAATGAAAAGTTCAGTGGCTCTTTAGGGACAGCTATTAAAATGGTGACACCAGGAACCCATCTCACCCCCCTTTCTTTCTTTTCTTTCTCTCTTTCTTTCTCTCTCTCTCTCTTTCTTTCCTTCTTTCCTTCCTTCCTTCCCTCCCTGCTTCCCTCCCTCCCTCTCTCTCACTCTATCTCTTTCTTTTTCTTTCTTTCTTTGATGGAGTTTTGCTCTTGTTGCCCAAGCTGGAGTGGCACGATCTCAGCTCACTGCAACTTCCGCCTCCCAGGTTCAAGTGATTCTCTTTCCTTAGCCTCCCAAGTAGCTGGGATTACAGGCACCTGCCACCATGCCTGGCTAATTTTTTTTTGTATTTTTAGTAGAAACAGGGTTTCACCGTGTTGGCCAGGCTGGTTTCGGATTCCTGACCTCAGGTGATCCTCCTGCCTCAGCCTCCCAAAGGGCTGGGATTACAGGCATAAGCCACCATGCCCAGCCCTCATCATTCTTTTCTTGATGCTGACTCCTCCTTGTTAGCATCCGAACCCGACCCTGTACATGTCTTCTCCAGGTGGTACTGCCAGGAGCTCTGGGCCTACCTTACACCTACAGCAAACACAGCTCAGGTCAGAAATTTTGGAATCATCACTGCCTCTCCCTCTTCTCTTATGTCCGTATCCACATCCCCTGATGACTCTCATTTCAAAGTGCATCCAAGGTCCATCATTTCTCATTATCTCCACCCTTATCCTAGCTACCAGCATCTCTCCCCAGATTGCTCTAGAAGCTTCCTACCAGGTCTCCTTGCTTCTCTTCTCACCCAGCATACTTTCCCACAGTCTGTTCTCAACACAGAAGTCTGTTTTAAAATGTAAGTCAGGGCCCGGTGTGGTGTCGCACGCCTGTAATCCCAGTACTTTGGGAGACTGAGGCATAAGCCATCATACCTGGCCCTGACTTACCTAGCTGAGGTTACAGGCATGCACGGCATGTGCCACATGCCGAGCTAATTTTTGTAACTGTTTTTTTTTTTTTTTTTGAGTAGAGATGAGGTTTTGCCTGAGGTCAGGAGTTCGAGAACACCCTGACCAATATGTGAAACCCTATCTCTACTAAAAATACAAAAATTAGCCAGGTGTGGTGGTGGACGTCTGTAGTCCCAGCTACCCAGGAGGCTGCGACAGAATTGCTTGAACCCGAGAGGTGTAGGTTGCACTGAGCTGAGATCACACCACTGCACTCCAGCCTGGGCAACAGAGCCAGAATCCATCTCAAATTAAAAGAAAAATGTAAGTCAGAATATGCCCTATTTAGGGCTCAAAGGTCTTTTACCCTCTAAGAGTAAATGACAAAATTCTCTCCATCACCTACAAGGCTCCATGTGACTTTCTTTCCTCCTTCACCTTCACCTTCTTACCTGGAGATCTTCCTCTTACTACTCACTCCTTCTGGCCACACTTTCTTTTTGCTGTTCCTCAAACACACTGGGAATAGACAGAGCCTTTGCCCTGACTCTTATATCTGCCTGAAATATTCTTTCCCCAGATACCCCTATGGCTCACCCCCTCATCCCCTCACTTCCTCAAATCTTTGCTGAAATGGGATCTACCATTAGCATTCTATTTTAAATTGCTAAGGTCAAGAGGTGACATTAAAGCTTATGAGAGGGTGCCAGCCACCTGAAGACCTGGGGGGAGAACATTCCAGGCAGAGGGAACAGAAAGCGCAAAGGCCCTGAGGTGGGAGATCACCTGGCGTATTTGAGAAATAGCAAGAGGACCAGTGTGCCTGGAGCTTAGTGGGTACAGTTGGGTTAGGGGTTCAGGGACAGCTAGTGGAAGAAGTTGAAAGAGGTAGGTGGTGGGGGCACAAATACTAGTTACGGTGGAGGATAAAGGAGTTTGGATTAGATTTTAATACTAGGTGCAGTGGGAAAAGGTTTTGGAAAGTTTTTTTTTTTTTGAGATGTAGTCTTGCTCTGTTGCTCAGGCTGGGAGTGCAGGTGGTACGATCTCCGTTCACTGCAGCCTCCAGCCTTCCTGGTTCAAGTGATTCTCCTGTGTCAGCCTCCTGAGTAGCTGGGATTACAGGCATGCCACGACCATACCCAGCTAATTTTTGTAATTTTTTTTTTTTTAGTAGAGAAAGGGTCTTGCCATGTTGGCCAGGCTGGTCTCCAACTCCTGTCCTCAAGTGATCTGCCCACCTTGGCCTCCCAAAGTGCTGGGATTACAGGCATGAGCCACTGTGCCCAGCCCCCACTTTTTATTTTTTTTTCTGAGACAAGGTCTCGCTCTATTGCCCAGGCTGGAGTGCAGTGGCACCACTCTTGGCTGACTGCAACCTTTACCTCCCAGGTTTAAGCAATCCTCCCACTTCAGCCTCCTGAGCAGCTGGGACTATAGGTGCATGCCACCACATCTGGCAATTTCTTTATTTTTTAATTTTTTTATAGAGATGGGGTCTTGTCATGTTCTCCAGGCTGGTCTTGAGCTCCTAGACTGAAGTGATCCACCCACCTTGTCCTCCCAAAGTGTTGGGATTATAGATGTGAGGCCCCCCCCTTTTGTTTTTTAAATAAAAAAGAAGTCCTTGATCAAGAAGGTGACATAGTTTTTAAAAGGCCACCCTGACCCCTGTCTGAATAACTGATTGTAAGCAAGAGTGAAAGCAAGTGTAAGCTGTTATAATAATCCAGGAGAGAGATGGTGGGGCCTTGGATGAGGGAGGTACCAGTGGAACTGTTGAGAGGTGGTCAGATTTGGATGTTTTTTTTAACAGTAGAGCTGGTGGAACTTGCTGATGGATTGAATGTTGGATTGGGTTGGGTAGACAGAATTGAGAGTAATCAAGGAAGACTCAGGCTCTTGGCTTGGGCAACTGGACGGGTGGTGGCAACTTTTATTGAGATGGGAAAGATAGCAGAAGGTAGAGGAGGAACATTCCATTGAAAGATTGGGGTAGGTGGGGGTAGATGGGATGAGAGCAATTATTTGAAAATGTTAACTTATATGTCCCAGGCACAGTATCACCTAGCTAGTTGAGTGTACAAGTCTTGCAGCTCATGGGAGAGGTAGGAGTGGGCCTCCCTCCTTTCTCCTCTCCCCATCCTCCCGCATCTGGCATGGGATGCACCTGTAGGCAGGTTCAGCCAAGACAAACCACTCCTTGCTCCTAGCCAAGTGTGACCAGCGTGGGGCACGAGGGGAAAGGGGCCTATGATGACAGGCATTCAGCTGAGCTGGCCTCTTCCCTCCAGCACCAGTGCTGCTCGCCAGCCCTGCACCTCCTCTGTGGGGTCAGCAGCCTGTGGAGAAAGGGTGCATGTACTCATCCTGCTGCCTTTTGTTTCCTTTTCATGCCAGCATGGAACGACGGTAAAATCCGAGCCTTCGCCCCAGAGACAGGCCGATTGATGTATGTCATTAACAGTGCTCACAGGATCGGCGTCACCGCCATCGCCACCACCAGTGACTGTAAAAGGGTCATCAGTGGCGGTGGGGAAGGGGAGGTATTGCTCTTGAAAGCAGAAATCTGAAAAAATAGCGCTCCATTTAGAACAACCGCCTTATAGGAAGCCATCTATTTGCTTTAAAAAATACATACTTGTGCTGGGATTCGAGCAGGACCAAATTAACATTTTGATGAGATCCGAAAATACGTCATAAATAAAAGTTTAATATTATATGTGTATTATAAATATCTAATATTATAGATATATATATTTATATATATGATAAATTATATATCCCAGGCACAATATTATCTAGCTAGTTGAGTGTATAAGTCTTACAGTTCATGGGAGAGGTGGGAGCGGGCCTCCCTCCTTTCTCCTCTCCCCATCCTCCCACACCTGCATTGCTTAAACTCTCCTAAAGGCTACCTAAAGATGTGAATCTTTCTTCTCCCTAATAAACTAATGCTCTAACTAATAAAAAGGATGGATAAAAGGAAAGTTGTTTAATTAGTATAGTATTCCTTTAATGGACAAAGAATCTGTCACAACTACACCAGAAAACATAGTAGTCAGTCCTGTAATCCCCACACTTTGGGAGGCCAAGGTGGGCAGATCACTTGAGGACAGGAGTTGGAGACCAGCCTGGCCAACATGGCAAGACCCCATCTCTACTTAAAAAAAATTGCAAAAATTAGTCGAGCATGGTCGCGGCATGCCTGTAATCCCAGCTACTCAGGAGGCTGACACAGGAGAATCACATAGTAGTCATTTATATTTTATAAAGTATATAATAAATATCATATTTAAATATATTCAAATTTATTATATATTTAAATATATTATATTATTTAAATATAAATAATATATTTAAATAATATATATTTATGATATTAGAACTTTTATTTATGATGTATTTTTGGATCGCATAAAAATGTTAATTTGGTCCTGCTTAAATATATATATATATATATATATAGAGAGAGAGAGAGAGAGAGAGAGAGAGAGAGAGAGAGAGAGAGAGAGAGAGAGCGAGCGAGCGAGAGATGGAGTCTCACTCAGTCACCCAGGCTGGAGTGCAGTGGCACAATCTTGGCTCACTGCAACCTCCACCTCCTGGGTTCAAGCGATTCTCCTGCTTCAGCCTCCTGAGTAGCTGGGATTACAGGTGCACACCACTATGCCCAGCTAATTTTTGTATTTTTAGTAGGGTTGGAATTTTACAATGTTGGCCGGGCTGGTCTCAAACTCCTGACCTCAGGTGATCCACACGCCTCGGCCTTCCAAAGTGCTGGGATTACAGGTGTGAGCCACTGTGCCCGGCCTATCAATATATATCTAAGTACATTTGTGCACAGAAGGGATATTTACAATACAGACATGAAAATGTTCTATGTGGACTAGAGTAAATGAATTCAGGTGGGTGTTTTGCCAGTGTTTTGGCTTGCTTGGTCTTTTCCTCCAAGGATCGTAGTTGTATAAATGGTCTTCATCTTATCTTTTAAAGCAGGTAACGTTTTTAGCATCAATTCTTTAATACACCCAGACGTTTTGACCATCATTTTTAAATGAGCTCAACTTTTTCTTTCCATTATTTTGAGGAGCCTGTAACACCTTTCACTTGCACATTTATCTCTGAATCACTCCTCCTCTGTGCCCCAGTTTCTTTCCTATGACAAAGCTTTCCCTTTCTCTTTGAGACATTTTCTTTTCTTTTCCTTAATCTCCTGTCATAGGAAGAATAGAATAGTTTGTGCTGATCTTATTTTTCATAAATCCAACATAGTCATTATAAGAAGGCATAAGTGTCTGACTACTATGTTTTCTGGGGCAGTTGTGACAGATCCTTTGTCCATTAAAAGAATACTGGCCGGGCGTGGTGGCTCATGCCTGTAACCTCAGCACTTTGGGAGGCTGAGGAGGGTGGATCACCTGAGGTCAGGAGTTTGAGACCAGCCTGGCCAACATGGCAAAACCCTGTCTCTACTAAAAATACAAAAGTCAGGCTGGGCACAGTGAGGCTGAGGTTGCGGTGAGCTGAGATCATACCATTGCACTCCAGCCTGGGTGACGGAGCAAGACTCCATCTCAAAAAAAATAAATAAAGAAATAAAGAAATACTGTACTAACTAAACAACTTTCCTTTTATCTGTCCTTTTTATTAGTTAAAGCATGATATTGATGCTTTAAAATTTTGTGTCTAGGTAGTTGTATTACCTATGAATTTCATTCCAGGATAATAAACAGGCATTTAAAAATATTTGTGATACAAAATAGATACTGGATTCAGTAGAGTTGGGAACGATTTGTTCTTAAATGATTAAAATCAGACAGCTGATTGTGAAAGTTTCAATATGGCTCTGGTTGCCCACAAAATGTCCTGACGGTACCAGAAATTTGAGAGCAATGATCAGCAAAAGTGAATAGACATTATTTCACTTGGTTTAGCATTGGGCCTGGCATTATCGATTTTTGTAGCAGGTGTCTGATTAAATTTCTCAGCCTGTACGTATAAGCAGGTACAGGATTGTTAGTTGCATTTTTCAAGCTCTGTTGAAGATGATCACATCTTATACATGAATATTCCTGCTCTTCAATTTAGCATTCCCACCCCACCCAACTGAGATGAAGACAGAGAATTAAAAAACACAAACCAAGCATAGCAAAGGTGAAACAGCTCTTGGAATCTTTTCCTTTCCCTTCAGAAGTCCCGAGTGTGTATCAAGATCCTGTGCTCTGTGGCTTTCAGGTGAGGGTATGGCAGATAGGCTGTCAGACCCAGAAGCTGGAGGAGGCCCTGAAGGAGCACAAATCCTCGGTGTCCTGCATTAGGGTGAAGAGGAACAATGAGGAGTGTGTCACTGCCAGCACCGATGGCACTTGTATCATTTGGGACCTTGTGTAGGTACCTGTGATGGGGAGGATGCCGTGATATTTGCAAAATCCAATCGTGCCAACAGTTTATTGAACATGAGAGAGGATTCAAATAAAGGGTAGAAATCTTATTTAATGCAACACGGTAAAGAGATGTTCTTCAGAAGCTGTTCATGAATGTCCATGGTTTATCGATGCTGGTGGGAAAAGTACAGTTTCCAGGGAGAACTGAATGTTAGAAGTTTCTGGGCAGATAGGGAAATATGCTTTCTGGGACCACACAACAAAGCATGATTTAACTTACACTAATTCAACCTTACGTGTACGAAATGAAAGGGGGCAGGAAAAATAACTAATGAGAGATCAGGCACAGTGATTCACGCCTGTAATCCCAGCACTTTGGGAGACTGAGGTGGGCAGATCACCTGAGGTCAGCAGTTTGAGGCCAGCCTGGCCAATGTGGTGAAACCCCTTCTCTACTAAAAATGCAAAAATTAGCTGGGTGTGGTGGTGGGCTCCTGGAATTCCAGCTACTCGGGAGGCTGAGGCAGAAAAATGGCTTGAACCCGGGAGGCAGAGGTTGCAGTGAACTGAGATCGTGCCATTGCACTCTGGCCTGGGCAACTAGACTGAAACTCCATCTCAAAAAAAAGAAAGAGAGAGAGAAAGAGATATCAAGACAGAGAGAGAAAGAAAGAGAGAAAGAAAAAAAAAAAAAGAAAAAGAACTAATGCAGGCAGTGCTTTTTATCATTCCACTCAGTCAGGTGAAGCCCAGAATGATCTCTCCAAGGAGGGGAGGGATGCTGGTGGGACCTAAGTTTGCCTTTCCCCTCGGTTGGCCACATTCCCAGAGACCTCTTATGCTCTGAGCATATCACACCCCCATAGAATGACTAACATCAAACCAACTAGACCAAAGCATGTGAACTTTATTGTAGGAGTAACTCAAAGGATTTTTGAAAAGTGGTTTTTTAGATTTTTGACTATAAGCATTTTTGCTGTGTTTTTATTTTAGAATCAGACCCTATTCCTCCAACCCCTCTCCCTACCCACCTGTCACCCCTCAACCACTCCTGTGAGGCACTGCTTTAAAATCACTGCATAAGAGAGATGAGGACAAGTGCAAAGATGGGAGGAAGGAGACGTGCACGACAAAAGAATATGAGAAACTCTTAATGGGAATGAGAACTCACTGTGTACTTAATACATTAAAAAACACAAAGCAAGGCGGGGCGCTGTAGCTCACGCCTATAATCCTGGCACCTTAGGATGCTGAGGTGGGCGGATCACGAGGTCAGGAGTTTGAGACCAGCCTGACCGACATGGTGAAACCCTATCTCTACTAAAAATACAAAAATTAGCTGGGCATGCTAAATTAGATGGTGCATGCCTATAATCCCCGCTACTCAGGAGACTGAGGCAGGAGAACTGCTTGAACCCGGGAGGTGGAGGTTGCAGCGAGCCCAGATCATGCCACTGCACTACAGCCTGGTGACAGAGTGAAACTCTGCCTCAAAACCGAAAACAAATAAACAAAAAAACAAGGAAACACAAAGCAAGCTTTTGTCTCTAGCCCTATGTGTCTCCTGGGGATCCTGTTAAAAACGTAGATTTTGATTCAATAAATGTAACATGGTACCTGAGATTCTGCATTTCTAAGAAGCTCCCAGCTGGGAGTGCTGGTTCAAGGACCACACTTGTAGAAAGTGTTAGCCTATACTGACCTTCCTACTGGGAAAACACAGAACCAGAAGGACATGTCTGAACTTATTTCTATGGATGGTTTGTGACTGCCTCAAATCCTTAAAGCTGTTCTGTTGTGTAGCAGGAATTCTGGTGCCAAAATCTTTTAAAAATGCTCAGCTCAGATACCACGTTTGAAAACTTCCATAATGAGAAGAAACTGTGCAGAAGATGCATTTTTTAGCCAGGAAAGCCCGGCCTGTGAGATGGCCACCCACCACATTGTCTGTGGAAGGAGAAGTGATACTTACATATTCTTTGGTACAGTATCTAAGGCAGGGGTTCTATTATGCACATAAAAATCAACTGAAATGCTGGCTTAAAAAGCAGCGTTGTTCGGCGTGATGCAGTGGCATGATCTTGGCTCACTGCAGCTGCTGCCTCCCGGGTTCAAGTGATTCTCCTGCGTCAGCCTCCTGAGTAGCTGGGATTACAAGGGTCTGCCACCATGCCTGGTTAACTTTATGTATTTTTCATAGAGACGGGGTTTCACCATGTGAGTCAGGCTGGTCTCATACTCTTGACCTCAAGTCATCTGCCCACTTTGGCCTCTCAAAGTGCTGGGATTACAGGCGAGAGCCACTGCACCCAGCCCATAATACCGTTTTTTCCCCCTTTGAGACAGTCTTGCTCTGTCGCCTAGGCTGGAGTGCAATGGCACGATCTTGGTTCACTGCAACCTCTGCCTCCCGGGTTCAATTGATTCTCCTGCCTCAATCTCCTGAGTAGCTGGGATTACAGGCATGCGCCACCATACCCGGCTAATTTTTTTGTGTGTTTTTTTCAGTAGAGACAGGGTTTCACCATGTTGATCAGGCTGGTCTTGAACTCCTGACCTCGTGATCCACCCGACTCGGCTTCCAAAAGTGCTGGGATTACAGGCTTGAGCCACCACACCCGGCCAGTACCAATTTTTAAAATACCCTTCCGAGGGCGGGCTCTTTTCAGCTGTGGGAGGCTGGCTCCCTCTTGGGGGCACCCTGGACAGGGTGGGGGGCCTTGGGAGGCACTTCTTACCATATGCAGACAAGGTTTGAGCCTGCCCGCTTTTGCAACATCCCCACATGATAGGCTCATGTTTTCTGATGGTTGTGCATGATATGGTACATCTGAACCTGTGTACAAACGTGTAGATGACATTTTGCTACAGCTTTTATTTGTGAATTAAAGATACATTGATAGTTAGTTAAAACATAAATAAAATAAAATGCCCTTCCCCACATTCTGCTGCTCAGACTGCAGGGAGCGCCACTTCCAAATGACGGCCTTAAGAGTCAATTACATTGTGTGGGAGGCAGCAGGTTGGCTCTGAGTTCAGCCTCTTCTGTTTCTTTTTTGCTGCAACTTAAGGGGTCTCATTGAGTTCTGTGCTCTGTCTTTAGCAAAGGGCCCTTCCCATTGTCCTCTGGTGGTCGCTGATAGGCCAACAGGAATACACAGAAGTAGAGAGGACAGGGAGACCCGAAGTCTGTTTTGAAGAAATATAAACATCACTGTGCTGAGCAGTATGAGATGTTTGGCATAGAGATAAACCAACCCAAATCCCAGCTTGTACCAATTCCAGCTTGAATAGTAAATAAATGTTTTAGGGAAGAGAAAGTTGACTTTCACAGCTTTTGCATCTACTTTCCAGGCGGCTCAGGAGGAATCAGATGATCCTAGCCAACACCTTATTCCAGTGTGTGTGCTATCACCCTGAGGAGTTCCAGTTCATCACCAGTGGGACAGACAGAAAGGTGAGTCCTCCCAGCAAGAGCTGAGATCTTTCCAGTGCAACAGAAAAGCAGCGAGGCATTGTGGCGGAGGGGGCAGGCTCTGGAGTCAATCACCTCTGTTCAAATGGTGGTCTGTCGTCAATCAGCCATGTCAAGTTGGAAAGGCTATGTCACCTTCCAGTGTCTTCAGTTCCCTGTCTGTTACGTGGAAATGGTACCACCGACCTCCTAGAGTGAGGATTAAAGTCATGCTCGCCTATGGTGCTTATAGCAGGAGGCCTAGCACATAGTAGGTACTCAGTAGGTTTTTATTGTTAGGGAATTTCTGAGGCTGGAGTAGAATTGCTGTGGCCAAACCGGTTATCACTTTGACTAAATTCAGACAGAAAGGCAATAGAGCTCCTCATCGCTCATCACTGCACTTCATCAATACATTAAAAATCTACACACGGAGCCGAACGCAGTGGCTCACGCCTGTAATTCCAGCACTTTGTGAGGCTGAGGCCAGGAATTCAAGACCAGCTTAGCCAACATGGTGAAATCCCATCTCTACTAAAAATACAAAAATTATTCGGGCAGTGGTGGACGCCTTTAATCCCAGCTACTTGGGAGGCTGAGGCATGAGAATCACTTGAACCTGGGAAGCGAAGGTTGTAGTGAGTGGAGACTGTGCCACTGCACTCCAGCCTGGGTGACAAGAGTGAGACCCTGTCTAAAAAACAAACAAATAAACAACAACAACAACAAAAACTACACATGGTATAGATTTCCCAGCTTAAAGGGTCCCTGCTCTCACGAACCTTACTTTCCTAATTTATTTTGGGTAGGAGGGGATGGAATTGGCTAATACATACATGAGCCAATCTGTGAATGGACAACGAGTAATAAGTGAACAAGACATGAGATGGTGAGAGACTGAGAAAGGAGATAGAACAGGTGATACGATGCTGGTGGGCGGGGAGAAGCTCCTTCAACTAGTGTGGTGGCTGAAGGTCTCCTTAAGGAGTGGCATCTGAGCTGAGGCCTGAAGGACAGAAGGACCCAGCCAAGGCCTAGACCTCAAGGAAGGGCATCTCTGGCAGAGGACACTTGGGTAAGATGGAGCCCTGCTAGGGCTGCCCAGGAGAGTGTCAGTTTGGCTTCTTTGCCTGGGAAGGCAGGGAGTCAAGTTCTAACTACTTCTGTGGGTGTCGTTCCTGAGAAACATGGGTTCTGGCATGGTTTTATATCTCTTTAGGCGTTCACTAGGAAATCAGAATTTTTTTGTTAACATGATCAAGCATCAACTGACATTACAAAGCAAAAGAGAAAAGCTAAATAGTATGCACAATGTCTAGCTAGATTCAGAGGAATACAGATTCTTGGGATAGTGATTAGAACACAGCAAGTTTCTGACAAGAAATAAAGAGAAATGAATGAAATGCACACCAAGTTTGCACTCCTGATTCATGGTCTGGTCAAGCACTCTTTTTGTTTGTTTTTTACTTTGTATCTATCTGTCTATCTATAATTTTTTTGAGACAGAGTCTCGCTCTGTGGCCCAGGCTGGAATGCAGTGGCGTGATCTCAGCTCCCTGCAACCTCCACCTCCTGGGTTCAAGCAATTCTCTGCCTCAGCCTCCTGAGTAGCTGGGATTACAGGTGCCTGCCACCATGCCCAGCTAATTTTTGTATTTTTAGAAGAGATGGGGTTTCACCATCTTGGCCAGGCTGGGCTTTAACTCCTGACCTTGTGATCCACTTGCTTCAGCCTCCCAAAGCGCTGGGACTATAGCCATGAGCCACTGTGCCCTGGATTTTATTTATTTATTTATTTATTTATTTATTTATTTATTTATTTATTTAGAGACAGAGTCTCACTCTTTTACCAGGTACCAGCTGGAGTGCAGTGGTGTGATCTTGGCTCACTGCAACCTCTGCTTCCTAGCTTCAAGCAATTCTCCTGCCTCAGCCTCCTGAGTAGCTAGGACTATAGGTGCGCACCACCACGCCCAGCTAATTTTTGTATTTTAGTAGAGACGGGATTTCACTATGTTGGCCAGGATGGTCTCAATCTCTTGACCTCATGATCTGCCTACCTTGGCCTCCCAAAGTGCTGGGATTACAGGCATGAGCCACCACACCCAGCTTTTTATCTTTAAGTTCAGGGGATGTGCAGGTTTGTTACATAGGTAAACTTGTACCATGGTGGTTTGCTGTACAGGTCATCCCATCACCTAGGTATTAAGCCCAGTGTCCATTAGCTATTCTTCCTGATGCTCTTCCTCCCCCCACCCATCACCCTCCTACAGGTGCCCAGAGTGTGTTGTTTCCCCATGTGTCCATGTGTTTTCATTGTTCAGCTTCCACTTGTAAGTGAGAACATGTGGTGTTTGGTTTTCTGTTCCTGTGTTAGTTTGCTGAGGATAATGGCTTCCAGCTCCATCCATGTCTGCAGAGGTCATGATCTTGTTCCTTTTTATGGCTGCATAGTATTCCATGGTATGTATATACCACATTTTCTTGAGCTTATTCTTTTTTTTGGAGACAGAGTCTCACTTTGTTGCGCAGGCTGGAGTGCAGTGGCACAATCTTGGCTCACTGCAACCTCCTGTAACCTCCACCTCCTGGGTGCAAGTGATTCTCATGCCTCAGGCCCCCAGGTAGCTGGGACTACAGGTGTGTGCCACCACGTCCAGCTACTGTTTGCATTTTTAGTACTGACGGGGTTTCACCATATTGCCCAGGCTGGTCTTAAATTCCTGACCTCAAGCAATCAGCCCAACTCAGCTTCCCAAAGTGCTGGGATTACAGGTGTGAGCCACTGGGCCCAGCTGGCCTATCACATTTCTTTATGCAGTCTAGCATTGATGGGCATTTGGGTTGATTCCATGCCTTTTCTATTGTAAATAGAATCATTCTTTCCTTAGAAGGAAATTTAAATTTTGAATAGATTGTGTATTCACAAAGTTCAAGGTACAAGGCAGTATATTCAGGAAAAAAAATCACCTTCCCTTAGTTACCTGTCTCTCCACCCTAAGGTAGTTCTGCTCCCCAGGAGGGGACCAAGGTTGCCAGTTCCTCTTTACACTCCTGCCCGTGGAGTAGTCCAGTGCTTGGGGCAGAAGGGGAAGTTGGGAATAAGGGTAGAGTGAGGAAGAGGGAAGTTGCAGTCACAGCAGGAGTGTGCCTGTAAGGCCCAGTCTCTAGAACTCTGGGGAGTGGGGAGTGCTCATTCCCTAGTGGGAAGGAAGAAAATGCTTTTCCTCCCTCCAGGCCTGAAGCTTAGCTGTGGATGTAGAGGCTGTTCAGACTCAATCTGCTTAGTCTTATCAAAAGCCCTTTCTGTCATAATCCAGGTTTATCAGCACATCAACATCTCTTTAAATAGAATGCAAATTTAAAACCAATACTAAAAATATTAAAATGGTTTTGCCACCCCCTGGTGTAGCCTATTTATAATTTCAGCCAGTATCATCCCGTGGTGTATTTTTGCTACCTTCTATATAAAGTAGAAACAGCTTTTGTTAGCATGTGCATGGATGATTCTCCTGAGCTGAATCCTGCCTAATGCGTCTTTCCTGAATTCCAGATTGCTTACTGGGAAGTATTTGATGGGTCAGTGATCAGAGAATTAGAAGGTTCCCTGTCTGGGTCCATAAATGGCATGGATATCACACAGGAAGGAACGCATTTTGTCACAGGTTAGTCCTGAGATCGGAAAAAGCCAAGCCTGGTTTCTTTAGATGAGGACATTGAAGGAACTCCCAGACTGGAGGCAACTGGAAAAGACCACATAAGGGTCTCAAGGCAACTTGGTTAGATTCAGACTCCAAGCAACACAGCAGCCAGTGTGGCTGACAAAGAAAAATCCAGAAGTCCCATTTCAATGAGAGGAAACATTTGCACAAGAGGCTTAGGGGCATAAATAGCGAGGCTTGCTTTTTGTGGTTGGGCATTGATAACAGAAGTGGGCCTTTATGTTTGTTTGTTTGTTTGTTTGTTTTTGAGACACAGTCTTGCTCTGTCACCCAGACTGGAGTGCAGTAGCGAGATCTCAGCTCACTAAATCCTCTGCCTCTGGGTTCCTGTGATTCTCCTGCCTCAGCCTCCTGGGTAGCTGAGATTACAGGCACACGCCACCTCACCGGGCTAATTTTTGTATTTTTAGTGGAGAAGCGGTTTCTCCATGTTGGCAAGGTTGGTCTCAAACTCCTGACCTCAGGTGATCCGCCCATCTCAGCCTCCCAAAGTGCTGGGATTACAAGCGTGAGCCACTGCACCCAGCCGAAATGGGGCCTTTAAATGGCCTGGGCTGTCCAGCATCCTTCTGAAGTCTTAAATGCCAGTCTTTTAATTCTACATTATTGCATGATGTGATGCCCTTCCCACCAAAAAAAAAAAAAAAAAAAAAAAAGAATTAGTATTTCATAGGGGGCATTTACTACACAACATGCCAATTGGAATATCATTATTATTTTCTGCCAAGCTCTTTGATTCATCTGGATGTTAACAAATAAATGCGGCCAGGTGCGGTGGCTCATGCCTGTAATCCCAGCACTTTGGGAGGCTAACGCAGGTGGATCACATGGGGTCAGGAGTTTGAGACCAGCCTGGCCAACAAGGTGAAACCCTATCTCTACTAAAAATACAAAAATTAGCCGGGTGTGGTGGTACATGCCTATAATCCCAGCTACTTGGGAGGCTGAGGCAGGAGAATTGCTTGAATCCGGGAAGCAGAGGCTGCAGTGAGCTGAGATTGTGCCACTGCACTCCAGCCTGGGCAACAGAGACTGCATCTTAAAAATAAATAAATAAAATAAAAAATAAATAAATGCACTAAATGAATTAAGTTTCACCAAAACGTTGACTATAAAACAAGATATTAAACTAGACACAGTGTGATCCCAATTATACGTACGATGTGTATGTATACCAGTATACCTACAGAGAAAAGACTGGAAGGAACTAAGCCAAGATATTACTAGTGTTTATTTCTGGATAGTGGGATGAAAGGTGATTTTACCTCTTTGTATTTCCCCCTCTCCTTCAAATTTACTGCAACAGATAGATTTTTATAATCAAGGAAAAGCGTTATTATAGACCGGGTGCAGTGGCTCATGCCTGTCATCCCAGCTCTTTGGGAGGCCAAGATGGGCAGATCACCTGAGGCTGGGAGTTTGAGACCAACCTGACCAACATGGAGAAACCCCGTCTCTACTAAAAATACAAAAATTAGCCGGGCATGGTGGTGCTTGCCCATAATCCCAGCTACTCTGGAAGCTGAGGCGAGAGAATAGTTTGCCTCCCGGGAGGCAGAGGCTGCAGTGAGCCGAGATGGTGCCACTGCACTCCAGTCCCGGGAACAAGAGTGAAACTGTCTCAAAAAAAACAAAAGTGTTATTATAAAGATAGATACATGGGGACCGTGTTGAAAATGTCATTTGAAGTAAGGGCCGTTTCTCTCTCTTCTATTGCAGCAATGCCATATAAGTGTTTATCTTTTTCAGGTGGAAATGACCATCTGGTCAAAGTTTGGGATTATAATGAGGGTGAAGTGACTCACGTCGGGGTGGGACACAGCGGCAACATCACACGCATCCGAATAAGTCCAGGAAATCGATATATTGTTAGTGTAAGTGCCGACGGAGCCATTTTGCGATGGAAGTACCCATATACCTCCTAAAGCTGGTGAGGTGACTCTGAGCCTTGGCACTGCACACAATCCTGTTGAAGACCGAGTTTACATAACTCCAATACTAGTCTTGATTTCTCACTTCTCTGTTTTTGTTCTTGAGTCATATTTTTTCTTTTTCTTTTTCCTTATAGAATGCATCTTATATTCTTAAATTGTACATTAAAATTGAAATATGTTCAGGAATAACTTGGGCAGACTCTAATTAGAACTTTTTACATTTTGAATAAATTCTCAGTTGTTGGTTTTCTGATATCTGTTTTCTGTAACTGCAAAACCCACAGACCTTCCTCATGATCTGTGCACAGACAGCATTGCTATTATACTCTAAAAATAAGGTGAAGTGAATTTCCTTCTTAATTGTCATTTCATTGGTCAAGCCGTAAGGGACTAGACTCAGACTTAAATCCAGATCTTGGGTAGGCTTTTAAAAAATTCTCTGAGCTGGTCAGGCATGGTGGCTCATGCCTGTAATCCCAGCACTTTGGGAGGCCCAGGCGGGTGAATCACGAGGTCAGGAGATCGAGACCATCTTGGCCAACACGGTGAAACCCCGTCTCTACTAAAATACAAAAAAGTTAGCCAGGCATGGTGGTGGCTGCCTATAATCCCAGCTACTTGGGAGACTGAGGCGGGAGAATTGCTTGAACCCCAGGAGGCAGAGGTTGCAGTGAGCTGAGATCGAACCACTGTACTCCAGCCTGGCAACAGAGCAAGACTCCATCTTAAAAAAAAAAAAAAAATTATCTGAGCTGCAATTTTCTCTTTTGTCAAGCAAGTATAAACCCTGCTTTAAAGCTCATTGTGAGAATTAAGTGTCTAATGTACTAAAGTATCGGCAGAATTCCTGACAGAGAGTGAAATATGCATGCTTTCTCAAAGAAAATGTGTGGTGCTGGGGAACTCAGGGCAATTACCAAAGAAAGATGAAATTTTACGAGATGCTCTCTTGGAGTTGGCCATTACATCTTTTTTCTGTGCTTTCCACCAGAAGGGTGATGAAATGGACCTGTGTGTTAATCACCCAACGGGGTATCTTCTTCCAGAGAGGGGTAAATAATGGCATTTTCCAGAACACAAGTCTCCAATTCACAGTACAGTCTGAGGTTTTATTTATCCTTTAAGTAATGCTGCTCTTTTGCATGAGGTGACTGCTGCATGTTATTTGTCCTTTAAGTAATGGGGCTTTTTTTGCGAGAGGTAACTGCTGCAACCCAGTTTGAAAGCTCAAGATTTTTTTTTTTCTTTTTTTTTTTGAGACGGAGTTTAGCTCTTGTCACCCAGGCTGGAGTGCAATGGTGCAATCTCGGCTCACTGCATCAAGTGATCAAGTGATTCTCCTGCCTCAGCCTCCTAAGTAGCAGGCTTTACAGGCATGCATCATCATGCCTGGCTAATTTTGTATCTTTAGTCGAGATGGGGTTTCACCATGTTGTCCAGGCTGGTCTGGAACTCCTGACCTCAGGTGATCCAGCCTCCTAAGGCTCCCAAAGTGCTGGGATTACAGCTGTGAACCACCGCACCTGGCCAGGATCAAGAATATTTAATAAATGATGATCGCTTATTAACAAGTAACATTTCAGGGCGTTGTTAAAATGCTGCATCTCACATGGTGCTGATCTCTTTTTGAGCTAGAAATGGACGAGAAACTGATTTTGCAAGACCTTGCCTGATTAATTATAAACCTGACAGTTGCATGGGATAATGTGAGGGGGGGGCCCTAGGGTTACCCAGGGAATCAAGGGCGGGGCAAGGCCACATTAATTCTGATTGGGCAATCATTCGGCGAGGATTTTGCGTTAAGGAGTGAACCAGAAACCGCGTAGGGGGCGCACCTGAGAGCCTGAAAACTTCCTGGTAAGCAAATACTGAGGCTGGAAAGGGCCTGAAGTTGGCAGTCCAGAGATCCAGGTCGAGTTCCGGTTTCTCTGCTTACGAGTCGGGCGCCCTCCCTATGTTGCGATAACCTCTTTGAGCCCACTTCATTGCCGATTAAAGCAAGGATGATGAAGCCTCGCAAGCTTTTGGAAAACCATTCTAACCCAATCTGTAGTGTAAAAAAGCAAACCACAACCACTCGGGTGTTTTTTTCCCCCCACAGGGCAACACGTGGCTCCCAGTTCAGGTCCCGGGTGGGCGGGTGCAGGCAGAGGCTCTGCCTCCCCCAAGGGGCAGACTGTCTGGAAGGAGGTGGCGACACCTGTCCGCACACACCTGAGCCTGCGGAGGAACAAGTGGTGCATAAAAGCGCTCCCCGCCCCCACACAGCACCCAGCGCGCGCCTCTCACCACGCCCGAGGCCGTGCTCTGGAGATGCCTGCCTTGCCCTGTCCTTTCAGCAGTAGCCAGGCCTTTGCGATTTACCAGGCGCCTTCAGAATGTTCATTCCTCCATCGTTTCCACTGCTTGAAGGCTGCTCCAGCAACAGGAGCAGAGGCGAAACACAGGCCTGTCGGTTTACGAGGTAAGGAAGGGTGGGGAACCCGACCGCGACGACTCCCAGTCAGCGTCGCGGGGGGCGGCACCAGGCAGGGGTAGGGGTGGCCCGGCGTGGCCCTGCAGGGGGCCGGTCGTGCGGCCGGATTCCCGCGCGGGGCGGGGCTGCCCCGCCCTTGGCTCCGCCTCCGCCCGTCCCCGCACACCTGGTCCGCAGGTAGCCGGCGCCGGGCGCCTAGCGAAGCCGTAGGGCCTGCTGGCCGTTCGTCCGCCTCGGGCCCGGGGGCTCCGCGTTTGGAGCTGCGCCGGCGGCAGCCATGGACCCGGGCCCCGAGGACGCGGCAGGAGGGGGACCGCCCGCGCCCCGGCCCCGCCGCCGCCGCTCCCTGCGCCGCCTGTTCAGCCGCTTCCTGCTGGCGCTGGGCAGCCGCTCCCGCCCCGGGGACTCGCCGCCCCGGCCCCAGCCAGGACCCTGCGACGGCGACGGTGAGGGGGGCTTCGCCTGCGACGCGGGCCCGGCTCCAGCGGCCCCCGGGAGCCCCGGGGAGGAGCGCCCGCCCGGACCGCACCCCCAGCTCCAGCTCCCCGCCGGCGATGGGGTGCGGCCGCCGGGCGCCCAGGGCTTGAAGAACCACGGCAACACCTGTTTCATGAACGCCGTGGTGCAGTGTCTCAGCAACACCGACCTGCTGGCCGAGTTCCTGGCGCTGGGGCGCTACCGGGCGGCGCCGGGCCGCGCCGAGGTCACCGAGCAGCTGGCGGCGCTGGTGCGCGCGCTCTGGACTCGCGAATACACACCCCAACTTTCCGCGGAGTTCAAGGTAGGCAGCGCTGCGCCGCCGGCCGTCTGGCCCCCTGGTTTCGCCCCTTGAAAAGTGTGTCCACCATCCGGAAAGGGTTTTCTTGGGGCCTTCTTTAGATGCCACTGACCAGTTCAGCCCCGGATTACCGGCTTTGTTTTGCGTGGGTGCGTTGCGCTGTCGCTTGCTTCTGTTCTCTTTAGAAATGAATTCCCCTAGGTGTTTTGAGAGGGAGTGGGGTGAGCTGGCAGACTGAAGTGGGATCAGCGTTTTTGCATTCAACAAGCATTTGTCGAAGTGCTGAAGGTTCGCGGGCCAGTGTTGTAACGCCAGCTCTAGAGCTTCCAGTCTGGAATGATGTAGGGTAGAGGATGGGACTTTGAAGGCCAAGGCCTCAGAGGCAGGAGGAGATGCTTGCGTTGAGAGCTGAGTGATGAGAAGGATGCAGTCAGTGCAAGATCCAGGACTGATCCGGGCAGGAGGAACAGCAAGTACAATTGCCACAGACCCAAAGGAGCTGAGTACGGGAGACACGGAAAGAAAACCAGTGTCGTTGGAGCTTAGGAGGCGGTTGAGGTTCGCCAGATCATGTAAGATCTAGCAGGCAACGGTAAAGAGTTTGGATTTTATTCTAAACCCAGTGGAATCTGAGAACCTGCAGGCCAGGTACCGTGCCGAGTGCCCAGCAAAGGCAGTGAGTGTGCTATTTTGGAGCTAGCATCCTTTTGTATAAGGCACATGCACTCCACTACAATGTATTAGCACGGGCTTGCATTTTATTGTCCGCAAGATCACGGTCTACTTACTTGGGATACTGCAGGGTCATGAGGCTTCGTAAATTGTTTGTATCACTTCACCCGGTTAAAGCGGGGTGTTTGTTTGGGGTCCCAGTTGAATTAAAGGATTCCTGATAATTGATGCACATGGCTTGCTTCCTGCTTAAAAAAAAAAAAAGAAAGAAAGAAAGAAAATAAAAAGGAAAAAAGAAACCCACAGCTCTGGGCAGAGAGCTGAAGCTCCCTACAGACCAGTGATTGTTGTTCTTGGGGGAGGGGGGATCCTGTCAGTGTTCATTCCACAAGCATCACCGCTCTTGAGTTTCAGCCTGAGAAAGCAGTGTTTGCCATGTGACCCGTGAGATGCCAGCCCCCACCACCTTCTCTCTTGCCTCCATTAGTGAACCACTGTTCTGCAGCAGTCAGTCAGTGGGTCAAATTGTTGTCACTAAATGTCTCTTTTTGGTGACTTTTTCTTGTTAAAAACGAGAGGTAATATATTATAGTGGTTAAGAGCAGAGTCTCTGGAGTTTTGTGACCTTGAGCAAGTTACTAAATCTCTCTGTGCCGTAACTTTAACATAGAACCATAATGGTACCTCTTTTGTTTAAGGGTTGTTGTATTAAATGAGTTCTATGTAGAACACAGTGCCAGCCCCATAGGAAATGTTCGTTATTCTATCATTACATCTTCTCATCTGCAGAAACCTAGAGGAGGGAGGGAGGTAATCTTTGCCTACATTTTCTCTTGCTAGATGAATTCCCATCCAGTTACCACAGCAATGGGAAAGGCTGCAGTAGTTTGAAGAAACTCCCAAATTAGTAATTACCCTCAGTGACTCATCAGGATTTCCATCTCTCTCCTGCTGTCAAATCCCCAGGGCCTGGGAGCTCCCAGTAAGCCTCAGGGAATTGAAAGATAATCAAGTTTGTAATATGTTAATGAGGGAGATACAATCTGGAATTTCCTGGGATTTTTGGGTAGCCAGCTTTGCAGGGAGGAGTGGAGGATCCCAGAATCCAGGCTTTAAATATTATGGCTGGAAATCTAGGTGAGCTCTTCTTATTTCACAGATGGGGAAACATTCGTTCAACGAATATTTATTGAATGTCCAGAGACCAGGCTAGGAATGCATGGAATGCCTGATGAGTGATGAGTATAAACCCAGATTCTGGGGCTGCTCTCCAGGAGCTTATGGTCTAGATGTAGAAATGGATGTTAATGAAATAATCACACAGGCACATGATTGGAACAGGAACATGTTAGAAAGGACACTTACAAGGAGCTATGACAGTTACAGCAGGAAAATGTGATGGCTTCCCTGGAGGGGTAACCAACCATCTAGTTGAATTTTGAAGAATTTGTTGTCAATGAAGGGCTTGGGAAGATGGGAAAGTGCATTCCAGGACCTGGGAACTGAAATGCCAACCAGGGAAGGAGGTGGGGCCGAGAGGCCTCTGTTCAATAAATTAATAAAAGGCTGCTTGGCTGGAGAGGAAAGACTGGAGAATTGGTTGCAGACACATCACATAAGGTTTTGTTAAGGAGTCTGGTCTTTTCTTTCTCTTTTTCTCTCTCCTTTCTTTCTTTCTCTTTCTCTCTTTTCTTTCTCTCTCTCTCTCTTTCTTCCCCCCTTCCCCTTCCCCCTCTCTCCCTTCCTTCCTCCCACTCTTTCTTTTTTCTTTCTTTTTTTCTCGTTCTCTTTTTTCTTTCCCTCCCTCCCTCCCTTCCATCCTTCCTTTCACTCTCCCTTTCTTTCTTTTTTCTCTTTTTTCTTTCCCTCCCTCCCTCCCTTCCTTCCTTTTCTCATTCTCTCTCTCTCTCTTTTTCTCTCTTAAGAGAGAGGGTCTCACTCTGTGATGCAGACTGGAGTATAGTGATGCCATCGTGGCTCTCTGCAGTCTTCAACTCCTGGGCTCAAGCCATCCTCCTACCTCAGCCTCCTGAGTAGCTAGGAGTGCAGGCACATGCTACCATGCCTGGCTAATTTTTTAAAATTAATTTTTATAGAGACAGCATCTCACTTTGTTGTCCAGGCCGGTCTTGAACTCCTGGTTTCAGGCAATCCTCTCACCTTTGCCTCCCAAAGTGCTGAGATTACAGGCGTGGGCCACCATGCTGGTCTGGGGAGTTTGGTTCAGGCCGAGGAAGGGAGGAAACTGAGGGGGCCAGCATGCTGGAAGTGTTACCCCAGTATCAGATCCACAAATGGCATGAGTTTGCCATGTTCCTCCTTCCTAAGCTCAGAGTCACCCCAACCTCCTACAGACAGTAAGACCACTATTTAACAGCAAATAAATATGTACGGTTTAAAAATCCTGTCCATGGGCTGGGTGTGGTGGCTGATGCCTGTAATCCCAGCACTTTGGGAGGCTGAGGCAGGAGTTCAAGACCAGCCTGATCAATATGGTGAAACCCTGTCTCCACTGAAAATACAAAAATTAGGCTGGGCGTGGTGACAGGTGCCTGTAATCCCAGCTACTCAGGAGGCTGAGGCAGGAGAATTGTTTGAACCTGGGAAACAGAGGTTGCAGTGAGCCAAGATCATGCCACTGCACTCCAGCCTGGGCGACTAAGCGAGACTTCCTCTGGAAAAAAAAAAAGAAAAGAAAAAAAATAAAAGTCCTGTGTATGGTTTTATCAAGGATTCATTCTTTCTTTCTTTCTATCTATCTATCTATCTATCTATCTATCTATCTATCTATCTATCTATTGTTTATATTTTAGATTCAGTGGGTGCATGTACGGGTTTGTTATAAGCATATGTTGTGTGATGCTGAGATTTGGGCTTCTCTTGACACTGTTACCCACATAGTGAACAGTGTCCAATAGGAAGTTTTTCAGCCCTTGTCCCCCTGCCTCCCTCCTTCCTTCCTTCCTTCCTTTTGGAATCCCCAGTGTTTATGGTTCCCTTCCTTATGTCCATGTGTACCCAAGATTTAGCTCCCACTTATAAATGAGAACATGCAATATTTGATTTTCTGTGCTTTTCTAATGATGTAATTAAATGTTGCACATTATAAAAAAAAGGTTAAAATGTAAAAAATTTCTTTCATTTTAACCTCTAGAGATAACCATTGTAAATACACTGATAATGTTTCAAAGTATATACAAACAATTGAAAATTCTGGTTTTATATCTTGCTTTTCTCATTTGAGCACTGTTACATTTTCTTAGTCTTAATAATACACACCAATCATTAATACTTAAGTCTTTAATGGTTAGTATATTATTAAATGAAACAATTTTTTTTTTTTGAGATGGAGTTTCACTCTCGTCACCAAGGCTGGAGTGCACTGGAATGATCTCAGCTCACTGCAATCTCCACCTCCTGGGTTCAAGGGACTCTTTTGCTTCAGCCTCCCGCGTTGTTGGGATTGCAGGCAAGCGCCACCATGTCTGGCTAATTTTTGTATTTTTAGTAGAGACATGATTTTGCCATGTTGACCAGGCTGCTCTCGATCTCCTGACCTCAGGTGATCTGCCCACCTCGACCTCCCAAAGTACTGGGATTACAGGCTTGAGCCACTGTACCTGGCTTAAGTGAACCAATTCTTTATGAAGACAATGATATACATTTTTCCAGTATTCTACTGTATTGAAGTTTCTTGTATTTAAGTCATTATCATCAGCTGTGATTATTTCCATAAGCTTAATTCTTACAAGTGGAATTACACAGTCAAAGCAAAGGTGTGACTGTTTCATTATCTTTCTATTTTTACTTTTTAAATCAACCTTATTGAGGTCTAAATCATATACGGTGAAATGCACCCATTATTATAGTATACAATTTAGTATACATTATAGTATACAATTTAGGAAGTTTTAACACATGTGTGTACCTGTATAGTCACCATCTCAATTTTAAATATTGAGTTTTTTTTTTTTTTTTTTTTGCTTGAGAGAAAATCTCATTCTGTTGCCCAGGCTGGAGTGCAGTGGCGCTATCTCTGCTCACTGCAACCTCTGCCTCCCGGGTTCAAGCGATTCTCGTGCCTCAGCCTCCGAAGTAGCTGGGATTGTAGATGTGCACCACCACGCCCAGCTATTTTTTTGTATTTTTAGTAGAGATGGTGTTTTGCCATGTTGGCCAGGCTGGTCTCAAACTCCTGACCTCAAGTGATCCCCCTGCCTTGGCCTCCCAAATGCTATGATTACAGGCATGAGCCACTGTGCCCAGCATGAATTTAGTAAGTTTTAACAAATACATGTACCTGTGTACCTGTGTAATCACCATTCCAATTTTAAATACTGAGTTTAAAAAAATGTTTAAATCACCCTCACTAGATCTGGTTAATTTTAGCATCCACATTGACAAATTTGTTTCCAAAAAATAGTGTCGAGTTGCAGATGCACTAGTGATGCATAGTTTTCTGGACACTGAATATACTTCTGTCTTATTAAAATTCCCCTCAGGTTTACTAAGGTATAACTGGCAAAAATTGTATGTATTTGTAGTGTATCAGATGATGTTTTGATACACATATACATCGCGAAATGATTAAATCAAGCTAACATATCCACCACTTCACATACTTATCTTTTGTGGTGAGAACGTTTACAGTTTATTCCCTTAGCAATTTTCTTTCTTTTTTTTTAAATTGTACTTTAGTTCTGGGTTACATGTGCAGATCATGCAGAATTGTTTAAGAGATGGGGTTTCACTATGTTGGCCAGGCTGGTCTTCAGCTCCTGACCTCAGGTGATCCGCCCGCCTCGGCCTCCTAAAATGCTGGGATTATAGGCATGAGCCACCATGCCCTGCCTCCTTGGAAATTTTCAAGTATATAATATATTATTATAAACTATAATCACCATGCTGTATAATAAATCTTCATCCCTTATTAATTTATTGAACAAAAACAAATGGCATCTTTTTAAAAATGTTAATAGGCTTTTGGGGAACAGGCAGCATTTGGTTACCTGGATAAGTTCTTTAGTGGTGATTTCTGAGATTCTAGTGCACCCATCCGCTGAGCAGTGTACACCGGACCCAACGTACAGTCTTTTATCCTTCACCTGCCTCCTACCCTTCCCCTTGAATCACCGAAGTTCATCATCTTGTTCTTATGCCTTTGCATCCGAAGAAATGGCGTCTTGTTTTTATTTTTATTTCTTCGATGAGGAGCAAGGTAGAAGATTTTTTCATGTTTCTTTATTGGTTGTAAGTCTGCTCATGCAATCATCTATTCAATGTTCCTATGCATCTATTCCGCTTTGGTCTCGATGTTTTTATTTGTTTCTGTAAGTTCTTTAACTCTTGTCATATTTGCTACAAATATTTTCTCAAAACCATCTCCTTCTTCGCCCATGCCAATATTAGAAGATTTAAATTTATTTATTTGTTTTATTATACTTTAATTTCTGGGATACATGTGCAGAATGTCCAGGTTTGTTACACAGGTATACATGTGCCATGGTGGTTTGCTGCACCCATCAATCCATTATTTACCTTAAGTATTTGTCCTAATGCTATCCCTCCCTCAGCCCCCCACCCCCTAACAGGCCCCCGTGTATGATGCTACCCTCCCTGTGTCCATGTGTTCTCATTGCTCAACTCCCATTATGAGTGAGAACATGTGGTGTTTGGTTTTCTGTTCCTGTGTAAGTTTGCTGAGAATGATGGTTTCCAGCTTTGTCCATGTCCCTGCAAAGGACATGAACTCATCCTTTTTTATGACTGCATAGTATTCCATGGTGTATATGTGTCATATTTCTTTATATATATATATATGTGTGTGTGTGTGTATATATATATATATATATATATATATATATATTTTATTGCACTTTAGGTTCTGGGGTACATGTGAAGAACATGCAGGATTGTTGCATAGGTACATACATGGCAATGTGGTTTGCTGCCTCCATCCCGATCACCTATATCTGGCATTACTCCCCATGTTGTCCCTGCCCAACTCCCTACCCACCACTGTCCCTCCCTTAGTCCCCCCTCCTCGACAGACTTCAGTGTATGATACTCCCCTCCCTGTGTCCATGTGTTCTCATTGTTCAACACCCACCTATGAGTGCAAACATGTGGTGTTTGATTTTCTGTTCCTGTGTCAGTTTGCTGAGAATGATGATTTCCAGGTTCATCCATATCCCTACAAAGGACACGAACTCATCGGTTTTTGTGGCTGCATAGTATTCCATGGTGTATATGTGCCACATTTTCCCTGTCCAGTCTATCATCGACGGGCATTTCGATTGGTTCCAAATCTTTGCTATTGTAAACAGTGCTGCAATGAACATTCGTGTGCATATGTCTTTATAATAGAACTATTTATAATCCTTTGGATATATACCCAGTAATGGGATTGCTGGGTCAAATGGGATTTCTGTTTCTAGTTCCTTGAGGAATCGCCACACTGTCTTCCACAATGGTTGAACTAATTTACACTCCCAACAACAATGTGAAAGTGTTCGTATTTCTCCACATCCTCTTCAGCATCTGTTGTCTCCAGATTTTTTAATGATCACCATTCTAAGTGGCATGAGATGTTATCTCAATGTCGTTTTGATTTGCATTTCTCTAACGACCAGTGATGATGAGCATTTTTTCATATGTTCGTTGTATGTGCCGTATTTTCTTTATCCAGTCTATCATCGATCGGCATTTGAGTTGGTCCTAAGTCTTTGCTATTATGAATAGTGCTGCAATAAATATACGTGTGCATGTGTCTTTATAGTAGAGTGATTTAGAATCCTTTGAGTATATACCCAGTAATAGGATTGCTGGGTTAAATGGTATATCATATCTTTTGATAAACATTTGATTTTATGTACTACCTTTTCTATGGTTCTATTAAAAATTTTAGCCATTTGGAATTTATATTAGCTTATGTGCTTAAGCATCAATTTTAGATCTACAGTGATATACTAGAGACATTGCTTTTTAAAAATAAGGATACCTTCTTCATCACTCTTATGTTTTGAAAGTTCTGGACAAAACAGTAAGATGGAAAATGGAAATGGAGTAAAAAATTTTACACAAAGAAAATCGTTAAAACATTCTAGAAATCCTTATTTTAGCTTTATTACTGTCATTAATGACATCAGATGGAAGGTAGAAAGTCAAAGGAATAACCACTTAGAACATATAAAATTAGATTTTTATTAATAAAACAACCAGAAATATAAAATAATGAAATAATTTTAATAGGAAATATTAAAAATCATCAATGTTTGGTAAAGAAAACATACACACAGACAGAGTTATGCCATGTTGAGGGAGAGAAATAACCAAATATAGGGCTGGGCATGGTGGCTCATGCCTATAATCCTAGCACTTTGGGAGGCTGAGATGGGAGGACTACTTGAGGCCAGGAGTTCAAGACCAGCCTGGTCAACATAACAAGACCTCAGCTTAAAAAAAAAAAAAAAAAAAAAAAAAAGAGGTGGGTGGGGCCTAGGGAAGGAATAGCAGGGCGTAGGGGAATTGGGGAGGGATCGCATTAGGAGAAGTACCTAATGTAGATGACAGGGTGGTGGATGCAGCAAACCACCACCATGGCATGTGTAACAAACTTGCACAATCTGCACATGTACCCCAGAACTTAAGGTATAATACATAAAAAAAAAAGGAAGATAAGTAACCACATACTGCAGTTCATTCTTCCCAAGCTAGTTAATTGCTTGGAAACCGCTTTATGCAGTTCTGGTTATGTTTCCATAGACTTTCTATGGTAATGACCTCTGTAGTCATCAATAGGTTATTTAAATAAAAATTCTGAGAAATACCTGCCAAATACTTTATAATTGGAAAAAGACAAAAACTTTGTCATTTACAAATGAAAATGAAAAGAATTGCTCATGATCCCATTATTCTATGATAACTATTTGCTACTATTTTGCCATGTATTTTCTGGTCTTTCATTTTTCTATCTATAAATATATACATAAAATAATCTCAAATATATATTTTTGCACTTTTTTTCTTCTTATGACCAGATTATTATTTTCTTTATCATTTGTATTTCCTCAGTCATAAATTTTAAGGCCATCTAATATGATTGTGTCATAAATTTTCACCCAGATAACTTTGATACATAAAGACATCTCTGCTTGTATCTCTCATTTCCTTAGGTGAAATCCCCAAAAGTGGAATTGCTGTTTGTGGAGAGGGACATTTTTAAGGCCCTATCTTGTCTTACTTCTTGAAGTTGTCACTTCCTTTCTGGAAAGATGGTCAGGTACGATAGCCAGGCTAAGATGAAGAGTGTCACTCCTAAAGGATCATCGTGATTAACTGGACAGGAATAGATTTCACATGGAAGGAAGAACAAAAGCAAAGGTCTAGGCCAGGCATGGTGGCTCATGCTTGTAATCCCAGCACTTTGTGAGGCTGAGGTGAGCGGATCACCTGAGGTCAGGAGTTCAAGACCAGCCTGGCCAACATGGCGAAACCCCGTCTTTACTAAAAATACAAAAATTAGCCAGGTGTGGTAGCAGGTGCCTGTAATCCCAGCTATTCGGGAGGCTGAGGCAAGAGAATCGCTCAAACCTGGGAGGTGGAGGTTGCAGTGAGCTGAGATCATGCCACTGTACTCCAGCCTGGGCAACAAGAGCAAAACTCTGACTCAAAAAAAAAAAAAAAGTAAAGGTCTAGACTGCAGAGGTAGGAAAGCATGTTTGGGGCAGCTAGGTGGATTACTTACCTGGAGCTTTGAAACTTGGAATGATATGGATTGGGGCTGAATCAGAGAGGATGCTTGTACTATTTGGTGGTAAGCAGGAGAGTAAGGAAGGATTTAGAGTCAAGGCATGACAATAGCCAGCCGAGCTGTAGGAAAATTGGTCTGGTCTACCATGAAGTTAGTGGGTTGGCAAGGGGTGAACCTAGGTGGGTATTGTTGTCTGGGTCAGCTGTAAGTGGAACTCAGCAGTTGGCATGAGACTTTTCTATAGGGGAAGGGTGGAGACATTTGGGAACAGCATCCAGACTCCTTGACAGCTGACTGATATGAAAGAGAACCTGAAAGATGACAGTACATTAAAGGGATGAGCTGGTTTTAGAGATTTCATTTGGAAGGGGTGGCTGGTCACCCAGAAGAGAATGTTGGTACAAGAAGATAGGTTCAAGGGTTGTTTGAGGGTAGGGTTGCCAGATGAAAAATACACCATGCCCAGATGACTTTTAATTGCAAATAAAAAATGAATAACTTTTTAGTGTAAACACATCCCAACTATTGCATGGAACAGACATAATTCTACAAAAAATATATTCATTATTTATGTGAAATTCAAATTTAACCGGGTGTCTTGTATTTTTATTTGCTAAATCTGGTAGCCCTACTTGGGAATCAATGTGCAGAGCAGCCTTGGGGGAGAATCCAAACTAATGTGATTGGCATAAAGACTCAGAGCCATACTTTAGGAGGCCAAGGTGGGCGGATCACCTGAGGTCAGGAGTTCAAGACCAGCCTAGCCAACATGGTGAAACCCCATCTCTACTAAAAATTAAAAAATTAGCTGGGTGTGGTGGTGGGTGCCTGTAATCCCAGCTACTTGGGAGGCTGAGGCAGGAGAGTCACTTGAACCCAGGTGGAGGAAGTTGCAGTGTGCTGAGATTGCATAATTGTAATCCAGCCTGGGCAACAAGAGTGAAACTCCGTCTTGGAAAAAAAATATAGTCAGAACCAGCATTTCAGTTAATTAAATCTTGCATTTTTGCTTTGTCTCATCCTAAAGTCTCCTTTATTTTTATTTTTTTGAGACAGAGTCTCACTGTGTCACCCAGGCTGGAATACAGTGGTGTGATTTCTGCTCACTGCAACCTCTACCTTCTGGGTTCAAGTGATTCTCTTGCCTCAGTCTCCCAAGTAGTTGGGATTTCAGACATGTACCACCATGTACAACGAATCTTTGTATTTATTTTATTTTATTTTTTAGAGATGAGGTCTCGCTATGTTGCCCAGGCTGGAGTGCAGTGGTTATTCACAGGTGTGATCCTACTACTGATCAGCATGGGAGTTTTGACCTGCTCAGTTTCCAACCTGGGCCGGTTCACCCCTCCTTAGGCAACTTGGTGGTCCCCTGCTCCTGGGAGGTCACCATATTGATGCCAAACTTAGTGCAGACACCCGATCAGCATAGCGCACTACAGCCCAGAACTCCTGGACTCAAGCGATCCTCCCACCTTAGCCTCCCGCATAGCTGGAACTATAGGCACTTGCCACCGTGCCCGACTAATTTTTGTATTTTTAGTATAGATGGGGTTTCACCATATTGGCCAGGCGGGTCTCGAACTCCTGACCTCAAGTGATCCACCCACCTCGGCCTCTCAAAGTGTTGGGATTACAGGCATGAGCCACTGTGCTCGGCCTCTAACGTCTCTTTTAAATCTCAGGGGAAAATTAAAAGAAAGAAAGAAAGGAAAAAAAAAAAAGCCCAGACCATTTGATGTGAATGACAGTGGTAAGGATTGTGCTAATCCTCAGCCTTGCTAAGACCTGTCCCTTTGGCAGGCGTGAACAGAGAACGCCGTTGCGTGGGATGAGACTGGAGGCTTGGCTCTGCAGTCTAAGCCGTAACGTGCTGTGTGCATATGCATGTGTGCACACACAGACAGGTGATTTGCTTCCACACAGATGCCCGTACGCTTACATGTGTATAACAAAAGTCCCTGAAAAGATGTTTGAGGAACTGGTAAAAGTGACTGCCCCCTGAGAAGAGGTACCATGGAATGGAGACCAGGTGAAAAGAAGACTTTATTATGATCCCTTTTTTATTGAATTATTGTTTTTTAGGATATATTACTCTTTGAAATAAACTTTTAAAAAGCTGTAATGGGCATGTATGCAGAAAATGACAAAATTGCTACACAGTTTAACAGAAGGACAGTGCAAGGGGTATCAGGAATGAAAAAACCACGAGGGCAGTGAGTCTTTATCTGTTTTGTTCACTGTTGTATTCCCAATCCCTAGAATAGTGCCTGGCATGTGGTTGGCACTCAATACATATTTGTCAAAGGAGTGAAGGACTGGCTCAACCATCTGATGATCTAACCCACAGAAACAAGTTTGTATCCTTAAATTTCATACATATTAGAAAGAGGCAGTAGAGGAGTTACATACATGGTATTTAAGGAAATCAACTTCACTGCAAATGTAGATATTCTGAAAGAAGAAAGAGTGAATAAAATCAGCGAGGGAGAGAAAGTAGGGTGAGAAGGCTGCTCACCACATAGGTGACCAGGGAGAGACAGAGTGAGAATAGACCAGCGGGGGCAAGATTAGTGGAGCATTGGATTGCAGCAGGCACAAGAAGAAAGCTTCAGTGGGTCAGATGGTCAACAGTATCAAAATATTCAACAGAGACGACCTTGTGGGTTTTCAAAGAATAGGACATACATCAGCAGTCCTCTGGAAACAAAACTTCTCCCATATGCAGAGACCCTCATACCGTTTGGGAACATTGCCCCAGAAGCGTAGACTTTGGCAAGAAAGAACATTTCTATCCTGGCTGTTTGCATGCTGTCATCCCAGGTCAGGGATGAATAATGACCACTTGGTAGACCTGGTGCTCACAGAGTCTTCATTTGGTTGTATAAGGGGCCAAATTTACCTCTGAATTTCCTTTTTTCCTTTCAGAATGCAGTTTCCAAGTATGGTTCTCAGTTCCAAGGCAATTCCCAGCACGACGCTCTGGAATTCCTGCTCTGGTTACTGGATCGTGTACATGAGGACCTGGAGGGTTCATCCCGAGGGTCGGTGTCGGAGAAGGTCGGTCACTCTCAAAACAACACAATAGACTGGATTTTCTCCTTTTCTTTTAAATGTCGACTCAACTCCTCAAAACTGAATCTTGAAATTGAGATTCTTAGATTCCTATATATTCTGGCTACTATATGCACAGTCTGTTCTCTGCTCCCTTCTCTTAGCTGTGTTGTTTCAGACAAGGCGTTTCCTCCCATTCTAGTATTTCTCATTCTGTTTGTTCCAGTGATATGAATGAATAGAGTTTCATTTTGGCTCAAAATATGAAAAGTCTTCTTTGCTCTGTATTCTGTACATTAATGTGGCCATCCAAGGCCATGAGTACCATTCCTTATTTGCAGACAGTACCATTTGAACTCTACCACTGCTTTCTTAGGTATGTATTCTACAGAGCACCAGCTGTTAACTTTTTCTCTCAAGACACAGGATGGATGATTTTTACACATGTGCATTTAGCATCCCCAGGTTTTGATGAAATCCCAGACCTTTCAGAGGAGGAAAGCACTACAATAATTTGTCAAAAGCACAGCTAATCAGTTATGATCTTTATGGACTTTGCTCAATGATGGCTTATGCTGTAATGCTAGTCCTTTATCTCCCACTTAAGAAAGTAAAAGTGAATGAAGTTATTATATTACAAAAGTATTCTTCCGTTCTCATGGTGCCATAGAGAAATACCTGAGGCCAGGTGTGGTGGCTCACACCTGTAATCCCAGCGCTTTGGGAGGTCGAGGCAGGAGGATCACTTGAGGTCAAGAGTTCAAGACCAGCCTGGCCAACATGATGAAACCCTATCTCTACTAAAAATACAAAAATTAGCCAGGCATAGTGGCACACTCCTGTAATCTCAGCTACTCGGGAGGCTGAGTCAGGAGAATCATTTGAATGTGGGAGGCAGAGTGAGCTGAGATCGGCCACTATACTCCAGCCTGAGTGATATAGCAAGACTCTGTCTCAAAAAAACAAAAAGAAAAAAGAAAAAAATGAGTCATACCTGAGACTGGGTAATTAATAAAGAGGTTTAGTTGACTCACAGTTCCACATGGCTGGGGAGGCCTCAGGAAACTTAGAATCGTGGTGGAAGGAGAAGTAACTACCTCCTTTCCAAGGTGGCAGGAAAGAGACAGTGAAGGGGAAGAGACCTTATAAAACCATCAGGTCTCGTGAGAACTGACTCACAATCACAAGAACAGCGTGGGGGAAACCCTTTCCATGATCCAGTCACCTCCCATCAGGCCCTCCGACATGTGGGGATTACAATTTGAGATGAGATTTGGATGGGGACACAGAGCCAAACCATATCAATGAGTGAGCAAAGTTATGTTAGCAACATCTGTGAATAACCTGCTGTAATAGAGGAAAAGTTTCATGAGCTTTGATAATTCCATCTCAGTGAGTGAGCAAAGTTACTTTAACAACATCCACGAATAATCTGCTGTAATAGAAAAAAAGTCTCATGAGCTTTGATAATTAATCGATAATGTAACTTTTGATGTATTGCATGGCTGATCCAGATGTAGCCATGAGAACTGTTTGACCAGTTTTTTTGGTTTTGTTTTAAATCTGGACGCGTAGTCTCATGCTTTTCATTAATCAAATAAAAAACCCTTGGAAAGTGCTTAGATCTTTCAACCATCACCTTCCCATCCCTTCAGTATTTCCTTGGAGCCTGTCATTCTAGTGTAATAAAGAATGAACAGTACAGGAAGCTTAGTCTTTTTTTCTTGTTTGTCTGTTTCCTTTATGTTTTCCAACTGTTACCTTTCTGTTTTTCTTTCTCTTTAAAAATGTCATCTTACAACTTTAAGAAAAGGAGAACATAACCAGATATGTTCCGTATATCAGAGAGGTTAGGTAACCTTCTAATATATTGTTACTTATACTGCAACACAGCTAAGTAAATGACAGAGTCAGGATTCAAGCCCACTGGTTTGAAAGCCTATTTTGTTGTTTTAAAAATAATCACCCTAGTCATTCCCAAAACATACAAATGAAACAAAGCAAATAATCACCACAGTAAAACCTGGGAGGACCACACATTCAAAGATCATGGTAGTTTCTCTGGTTTGTGAGATTATGGGTGATTTCTTTTACTTACTATGATTTTCTGTTTATCTTATTCTGACCCTTTTAGTTCTCAGTGACAGAAATTTAACTTGGTCCTACTTAAGAAAAGGGCATTTATTGACTTTTATAACTTGCAAGTCCAAGGGTCAAACCAGCTTCAGGTAGGGCTGGATCCAGGGACTCAGACAATGTCAGCAGGTCTTTGACTATGTCTTTATCCCTTGTCTCTGGCTTTATTTTCAGACTGGCTATGCCCAGATGGTAACAAGATGGCCTTCTGTAATGCTCACATAGTCTTTAGAGCTTGGGATTCCAGAAAAAGCCCAGGGAAGAGTCTGATTGTCTCAGCTTGGTTCATATGTCTATTCCTGGGCATGTGGCCAGAAGGATGGAATATTCTAATTGGGTGCAGCTGGGTTGCATGCCTGTGGGGGTGAACGTGGGCCAAGGAGAGCTTTTATAGAAATGGAACAGTTTGCTTCCCCGAAGAAAGGAATGCTGAGCAGATAAACATATGTCTACTATACTGTATATTCCTCAAGTTTATAGTGAACACATTTTGAAATCAGAAGGATATATTTTTTTAAAATATACTGTTTATTGAATGTTTGTTAGTGCCAGGCATCTAACTTGATGCTTTTATGATTTATTTCTCTAGCTGACACAGAGTAGACAATAAACTCTTGAAGTGATTGACTAAATTAATTATCATGCTTTACTATTATAAAGATAACTCACATTTTACAGTTAATGGAAATTTAGGTTAAGTTGCTCAAGGTCATTCAAATTCTACTTGGTAGAGATAGAAATAAACCTGGATTTGTCTATTCCAAAGCCAGTGTGCCAGATTCCTTTCCCTAAAGCATTCCTCATGCTTTCTCAATTTCCCATGGTGGGAGAGAGGAGACTTAGAGGTAGGTGGTACCTCTTCCTGCTGGCTGCATAGGAAAAGCCTCTTAACCTGTTTTTTTCCTTCCTCTCTCCCTGGCTATACCAGGCAGGTCTTCCTCCTTGTAAGGTAGGTGGGATAGACAGCCTTTCAATTTTCCTTTTCTATCTCTTGGTAGCAGGAGAAGGCATTGGGCTTAAGGGTGGAGAAGATCACAGAGAGCTTAAGTAACTTGTCCTCAGTCACACAGTGAGTGAGAGAGCTAGGACCCAAATCTAGTAAACTCAGCTCTGTAACAGGGCTTCTTAACTTCAACATGTTGGATGTTTGTGGCCGGCTCATTCTTTTCTGAGGAGGGCTGTCCTGTTCACAGTAGCATGACCAGCACCCGCTACCTACTAGATGCCAGTCTAGTAGGCATCTAGACTAGGCATTTGACTTTTGTGATAGCCAAAAATATCTTCAGAGATTGCCAAATATCCCCTGGGATGGGAATGGGGATGGTGACAGAATCACCATCCCCCTAACCAAGTTGAGAGCCACTGCTCTAGAACCTTTGTTTCTTTTTTCTTTTCTTTTCTTTTCTTTTTTTTTTGTAAGATGGAGTCTCACTCTGTCACCCAGGCTGGAGTGCAGTGGTGGGATCTTGGCTCACTGCAACCTCTGCCTCCTGGGTTCAAGCAATTCTCCTGCCTCAGCCTCCCGAGTAGCTGGGATTACAGGCGCATGCCACCACACCGGGCAAATTTTTTTTATTTTTAGCAGCGACGGGCTTTCATCATGTTGATCAGGCTGGTCTCAAACTCCTGACCTCATGATCTGCCTGCCTCGGCCTCCCAAAGTGCTAGCATTACAGGGGTGAGCCACCATGCCCAGCCTACAACCTTTGTTTCTAATTGTAGTGTACCACCCCGAGACCTTTCTTGGAGATAACATTGAGTTTATTTAAGCCAAGAAGGCCTGGCAAGAATTCTTTTTATTTTTATTTTTGAGATGGAGTCTCACTCTGTTGCCTAGGCTGGAGTGCTGTGGCTCAATCTTGGCTCACCACAACCTCCACCTCTTGAGTTCAAGCGATTCTTGTGCCTTAACCTCTTGAGTAGCTGGGACTACAGGCACATTCCACCATGGCCAGCTAATTATTTTTAGTAGAGACAGGGTTTCTCTATGTTGGCCAAGCTGGTCTCGAACTCCTGATCTCGTGATCCACCCACCTTGGCCTCCCAGAGTGCTGGGATTACAGGTGTGAGCCACTGCGCCCAGCCAATTATTCTTTTTAACAACTTCAAGACACAAGTAAAAGCAGCCATAATTGGTTTTCCAGTTTTAAATAGGTCCCACTGCAATATACTCCACACTACAGCCAGATAGAAAGGAAATAAGAGCTCATCCCTCTTCTGCTTAAATTTTCCCACTGGCTTCCATTAGCACATAGAACAAAATCCAGACTCCTACGTAGCTGACAGGGCCCCACCTGATTAGGCCTGCCAAGCCTGCAGCCTGATTCCAGACCCCTTTGCCCTTCGCTCCCTGGCCTCCATCTCTCCAGTTGCTTCCTGTTCCTTAAGGGGCCAGGTATGTGAGCAGTAGACCAGCCAGGCAAGACCAGGGTGTGGCTGTTGGCCAGAGAGAGGAGGTCACCCCACCCTTAGTTTGACCTGATTGAAACCAGAAAAGATCTCTTTCTCTTTCTGGGGTGAAGGCCTCTCCTCAAATTTGCTCTCAGAAAATTGGTCTGCCCGCAGAGGCCTGGCTGTGTACGCCTGAAGGTAGAGAACAGAGCTGTTGGGATTATCCAGCGTGAAACTCCATTTTCCCTTTCCTAGAAGGAAAGCTACTGTCCTCTGTGCAACTCTGATTTTTTCTCTTTGAGGTTATTTCTGTTTTCAAGATGTAGGAAAGCCATGTAGCGAGATTTGTTTGAAGCTGGAATAAAAACCATAAGGGCCGCTTTCTTTTCTGTTAATGTACTGATTCTCAAATGTTTTCATCCTGCAAAGAGGACACATTTTTATTACCCTGTTAGAAACACTAACACAATCTTTTTGCCAGTTTGCTTTCCAGAAAATGCGGCTCTTGTAGAATTAAGTAGGGGATGAGGCTGGGGAGAGGAGCAGGAAGCCGACATGTATTAAGCGCTGACTGTGTGCAGGGAAGATACACAATACGTGTCATCTCTGGTGATTTTGTTTATTTTTATTTATTCATTTTTTGAGATACGGTCTCACTCTGTTGCCCAGGCTGAATGCAGTGGAGTGATCATAGCTCACTGCAGCCTCGACCTCCTGGGCTCCAGTGAGACTCCTGACTCAGTCCCCCTGAGTAGCTGTGACTATAGGCATGCACACCACACCTGCTTAATTTTTATTTTTTGTAGAGATAAGGTCTCACTATATTGTCCAGGCTGGTTTCAAACTCCCAGATTCAAACAATTCTCCTACTCTGGACTCCCAAAGTGGTGGGATTACAGGTGTGAGCCACCATCTGGGTCACCCCTTGTGATTTTAATGGCAGCTCCGTGAAGCTTATGTGTTAGATGGAGAATGAGGCTCAGAGAAAGAGGCTGAGTGTCATTCAGCTAACAGAGCAGAGCCAGTGTGTTTGACTCATCCATGCTTTGTGAATGACCCCCTGCTGCCCCTCACTCCAGCCTCTTTCAGGATTTTCTTTCTCCATGCCCTTCGCTGGGTGATCCTGTCCACAGCCCCTCCCAATGCTGTTCAGAAGCATCCTGTGTCACTATGAATTCTTGGGTTGCAAACAACAGCAACCAACTTGAGCTGACTCAAACAAGAATGGAACTTAGGAGAAGGCCAAGGAGCCTCACGCTGGATGACAGAGAAGGCTGAAGGATCAGCCTGGAAGTGTCAAGAATCAGATAGCTCTGAGGGTATTTCAGCAGCAGCAACTGCTCCATTCTCTTCCCTGGACAGCACAGCCTGCATAAATGTTTTCAGCCTTTAGCCACTGGGTTCATGATTCACATTCAGAGTAGGAGCATCTCTGTGGCTTGCTTGGGTCATGGGCCTATCCACTGCCAGGTGAGGGCAGGACCTGTGATTAAAGAGCCCTCCCCATGTATGGACTGGATTCAGGGTTGCAAAACGGGACTTACTACCACCAAAGGAGGAGTGGTGGATATGGGGCAGTCAAAATATGCCGGGTCCACTATGCATCTAAGTTAGCTCCTCAAATGCCCTTCACCTATTTGTCATGAATGTCTCCACCTGGATGTTGAGTCACCTCAAACGTAGAATGCTCCTCCCAAACCCACATCTCCTTTTGACTTTGCCTTTCTGTGAATGGAATGGGTGTTTTCCAGTCACTAGACTGGATCCTTGGGGTTGATCATATTCCTCTGCTCCCCTAGTTAGGGGCTGAGTGGTGAGCTACATCCACAGGTATCCTAAATCCATCCCTCCTTGTCATTTTCATGGTTCCTGCTCTACTATATCCTGTTGTTTCCTGAAACCTTGAGCATCCTGATCTGGGTCCTAACCTCCAAACTTATACTTCTTCCTCTGGAAGTCAGTAGCTGTCAAGTTAAAGCATCTCTCCCAGCACCTTGCTACCACCTGAGTTCAAAACTCGTCAGGTACTTCCCCTTGTGTGACAACAACCGCCACCTATGCTGTGCTTTGTGTCAGGCACGGTTCTAAGTGTTTTATATATATGATCTATTTTATTATCATTATTATTATGAGACAGAGTCTTGCTCTGTCACCCAGGCTGGAGTGCAGTGCTGCGATCTTGGCTCACTGCAACCTCTACCTCCTGGGCTCAAACAATTCTCCTGCCTCAGCTTCCTGAGTAGCTGGGACTACAGGCACGTGCCACCACACCAGGCTAATTTTTCTATTTTTAGTAGAGACGGGGTTTTACCATGTCAGCCAGGCTGATCTCAAACTCCTGACCTCAGGTGATCTGCCTACCTCAGCCTGGGATTACAGGCATGAGCCACTGTCCCCGGCCTTATGTTTTATATATATAAACTCTTTAAATACTCAATGCATCCCTTTTCAGACAGTTTCTGTTATTATCCCTTTATTACAATGGGGAAATCATGGAGCAAAGAAATTAAGTAATTTTTTTAGCTGGATCAGAGCTGTTGAGTAACTTGTAATCAAGTGACGGTGTGGGGATTTGGACATTCTTTTGTTAGTTAGTTTGTTTTTGTTTGTTTGTATTTTTGAGATGGAGTTTCACTCTTGTTGCCTAGGCTGAAGTGTAATGTCATGATCTTGGCTCACTGCAACTTCCTCCTCCAGGGTTCAAGTGATTCTCCTGCCTCAGCCTCCCAAGTAGCTAGGATTACAGGTGCCTGCCACCATGCCTGGCTAATTTGTATGTGTGTGTGTTTAGTAGAGATGGGGTTTTGCCATGTTGGCCAGGCTAGTCTTGAACTCCTGACCTCAGGTGATCCACCCTCCTCGGCCTCACAAAATGCTGGGATTACAGGCATGAGCCACTGCACCCAGCCTGATTTGGACATTTTTGACCCTGGTACCATGCTGTTCACTAAGCCAGGTAGTCTCCCTTAGAACATAGAAGTCCCCACCCACTGTGTCACCAGACTCACTCTCTAGCCCCGTTTTCAACTTCCCTTTGCACATCCTGTATTCTAGGCAAACTGAGTGTCATAAAATATTGAGACATATAAGAATGACCATTTTGAGCACTCATAACTTATGCATCTCAATATTTTATGAGAAATTTCAAACATATGGAAAAGTGGAATTAATTATGCAGTGAGCACTCATCGTCATCACCTAGATTCTACAACTTATGTTGTACTAAATTTGCTTTATCACACATTTACCCATCTGTCTCTCTATTCACTCATTACTCATATCTTTTTTTCCCCTCATCTTATTCTTTGGATGCACTTCGAAGTAAATTGCACACCTTACCCCAGATGCTTCACATATGTTCCTTTTGCCTGGTTCTGTCATCTCCTTTCTAAAATCCTTCAACATTTACCTCTAATTTCACCCAGGTCTTTACGTACAACTCACTGCCTGCCTGTTCTTCTAAAGGTATACGTAGACACATGCACAGTATATCTATGGTATTCAAGTTTCATGGTGAGAATGTTAGGAAAAATTGTCTAAAAAGACTCCAAGAGGGGTGTGATGGTGAAAAAGTTGAGAGACGCTGTTCTAGGATATATTTTATGTGAGACCTTACATAGACATTTATATAGGTAAGTTTATATTTTATTAAATGTCTTTATATTATGAATGGTTTTGTTTCCGGATTGCCCGTAGGGACAGGTCTCTTCCAGGACAGAAACGTTTACGTAACACGGCCTTAATGAAAAAAATGTGTCCCATGTGTGGTAGAGAACGGGTAGAGGGTGAAGAATAGATTTAGGGAAACTAGAAAGGTTGAGTAACTCATTTTGGAAGTGGTAGGGGTCCAGAGGAGGTTGGTGGCATTAGGGCACACAGAAGCCCTGAGGTGAGATAGACTAAAAAATGACTCCCGAAGACATGAGATCCTAATTGCTGCATCTTGTAGCTGTTACCTGTATTACTCTGTTTTCACACTGCTATAAAGGAATACCTGAGACTGGGTAACTTACAAAGGAAAGAGGTTTAATTGACTTACAGTTCCACATGGCTGGGGAGGCCTCAGGAAACTACAATCATGGTGGAAGGGGAAGCAGGCACCATCTTCACAAGGCGGCAGGAAAGAGAAGAGTGAGCAGCAAAGGGGGAAGCACCCCTTATAAAATCATCAGGTCTCATGAGAACTCACTCACTGACACGAGAACAGCATGGGGGTACCACCCCCATGATCCAATCATCTCCCACCTGGTCTTTCTCTAGACATGCGGGCATTATGGGGATTACAGTTCAAGACGATGTTTGGGTGGGGACACAGCCAAACCATATCATTACTTTCTATGGTAAAGACTTTGGAGAGGTGACTAAGAATCTTGAGATGGGGTCATTAACCTGGATTATCCAGGTGGGCCCTAAATGCACTACCAATGTTCTTGTAAAAGACAGGCTGGGGTAGATTTGAGACACACACAGGAGAAAACTGCATGAAGACAGAGCAGAGAGAGAGCTGAAGATGGTAGATTTGAAAACTGGAGTGATGTGGTCACAAGCCAAGGAATTCTGGCAGCCACTAGAGTTGAAAGAGTCAAGGAACAGACTCTACCCTAGAGTCTCTGGGAGGAGTGCAGCCCTGCTAACACCTTGATTTCAATGCAGTGAGAGAATAAGATATTGTTTCCAGGCCTGTTTGTGATAATTTGCTATAGCAGCCACAGGAAACAAGGAAACGCAAGGGGAATGCAAAGGACACAGGGACCGATAAATGGAGTGAAGGAAGCTTGTGCACCAAATTGAAAAACTAAAAGCTTCTTGGCCAGGCTTGGTGGCTCATGCCTGTAATCCCAGCGCTTTGGGAGGCTGAGGTGGGTGGGTCACTTGAGGTCAGGAGTTTGAGACCAGCCTGGCCAACATGGTGAAACCCCATCTCTACTAAAAATACAAAAAATTAGCCAGGTGTGGTAGAGGGTGCCTGTAATCCCAGCTAGTTGGGAGGCTGAGACAGGAGAATCGTTTGAACCCGGAAGGCGGAGGTTGCAGTGAGCTGAGATCATGCCACTGCACTCCAGCAGCCTGGGTGACAGAGCGAGACTTCGAGACTTTGCCTCAAAACGAAACAAAACAAAAACAAAAACAAACAGAAAAACTAAAAGCCTCATTTGCCTGCAAAAGATAGTGCTTATGTGAAAACTGACTCCCTGGAAAATGTGGGCAGGAATGATTTAGCAGGCAGGTGGCAGATGGAGAGATTTGGTGTGGATGTGTTTGAGGTGATGGAAAGCCCAACCAAAGAAATGTACAAGAGGCATCTAGACATTGAAGCCGAGTGGAATAGAGACAATGCACAGGGCTGTCCATCCAGAGGGAATAGATGAGGCTGGTGAGAATGAGCGAGCATCCGCCAAGGTTCAGGCTCAGGTTTGCTCTTCTAATACACACATACTTCTTGTCTGAGAGAGTTTGGGAGGTCAGGGGATTGAAAGAGCATTGTTATGGTAAAGGCAGCACTGAAGGTTGAGACTCTACAGAGGCCCAGAAAGGGATGATATGGGCCCAGGAGGAAGCATGGGCTTGGCGGTCTGGAAGCATCTGAGGGACGGGAGGTGTATCTAATCTGGGTTCCTTTCCTCATTTCTTTGCAGCTTCCACCTGAAGCCAATAAAACCTCTGAGAACTGCCTGTCACCATCAGCTCACCTTTCCCTAGGTCAAAGCTTTGTGCAAAGCCACTTTCAAGCACAATATAGGTAAGATGGGGATGTGTTTAGAATGTATCACCCAGGGGTTGAGCAAACTCATCCTGGTAACCAGCCTCCCTTTGCCAGATTTACCGTAATTTCAAAACAACCAAACCACACATACCCTTCTCTCTCTCATGATAAATCCTGATAAAGCACTCACTCCTGTTGCCTCTGAGCTTTACTATTTCTTCTTTTCCTCCTTCTTGGCTACTGGACCCTCCACCTTACTTGAAGGAGGGGTGATTCTATGGAAGGTAAATGTGAGCTGGGATCTCACTGGCAAGTAGTCACTCTGAAGTTGGAGAGACCTTTCCTGTTTATTCGCTCTCTAGACAGCCCAACTCGACAAGTGATTCTGAGCTCAACAGTTCCCAGCGTTATGGAGGATATAAAAATATATATACAGCCTGGGCAATATAGGGAGACCCCATCTGTACCCAAAAACAAACAAACAAAAAACCTAGCTGGGTGTGGTAGCACGTCTGTGGTCCCAGCTACTTGGGAGGCTGAGATAGGAGGATCGCTTGGGCCCAGGAGGTCGAGGTTGCAGTGAGCTGTGATTGTGCCATTGTACTCCAGCCTGGGCACAGAGTGAGATTCTGTCTCAAAAAAAAAAGTAAACAAATAAACAATAAAAAAAATACAGCCTTTAACTTCAGAAAGTATGTGTTCGCCTTAAGCTCTTATATATAAAAGTGCAGAGACTCATACAAGGAAGATTATTTTCAATATTATAATGTTCAGTGAAAGCACTGGCAGCATTGAAAGGTCAGAAGGGAGAAACCCCCATGGGCTTCTCAGAGGAAGTGTGTCTTTTGTTGGGCTCTGCAGGATGAACAGAAGTACGAATGGGTGGGAACACATTCGACAAGAACAAATGCAAGCTTAAAGGTGGGAATGAGCACAGTGGTTAGGATTTAGACGAGGAAGTCATTGGTTACAGAGAGCCTCCTCTAAGTAAGATGCTTTGCCTGTGTTTGTGTGTGTGTATGTGTATGTATACTTGTGTGTGCATGTGTGTGTCTCTGTTGCCAATATATGTATTCATGTATTTGTTTATATGTGTGTGTATGTCTATATATATTTAAGCCTTACAAAAAGTCTTGGGATGAGTATTAAAATCTGGGACGTTGGGCTTTTTCTATGGATACACGGTAAGTGGCAGAATCAGGATTTGTCCTCTGAAATATCTTTAAAGGAAAAGTCCTGCCTTTGCTTTCTCTGCAATTCTTCTGTTGTTCTTCCAGCTAACCTTGTGCATTCATTGTGATTCTCTGCTGCTCCTTCAGTTGCGCAGAAACTCTGTTCTCTGTTATGGATACCAAAAAGGTTTTTTGTGTTTTTCTTCTGGATGTTGCAGTAAATCATTTCAAAGCCATACTTTCCTCTCAGTTGTCTGGATAATATTCCCTTTGCATTGCTCTGCAGTGGTTTTTTGGAGGTCTCCAGGTGGTTTTCTTCTCTTATTTACTTTTCTTCAAACAAGGAAATAATTATTCAGTCTTCAAGAATTTCCTTACTTATAGCCATTTACTTCCATACTTTTTGGGGATTTGTATTCTTTGTATTTTCGCAGCAGGAGGTCACTTAAAATTGCCCAGAAACTATCCTGATTTTAGAATTTATATTATATTCAATAACCACTGAAAAGATAAATAGGGTATAATGACTGTCGTTAAAGGTTGATTGTTTATTTAGGAAGACCAAATAGTCGTTGAAACTCAGCTGCTTTCCACTGGTGCAGAAAAATCTATAGCACTTGAGATGTTCTTTCACTCTCTGCCTCACCAGGGAGGGGGACCCCGAAGAAACAGCCGGAATGACTAATGGGACTCTCGTTCCTGCTTGCAGTTGTTCAGCACACAGGGTAGAGAGGATCTCACCTCTACGAACCCAGATTTCACTGCCCGTGCCTGAAGAGAGCCCTGCCCATTTCCTGGATGTGGTAACCCTCCAGGAGGTATGCAGAGAGGAAACCTAGATTTTGTGGTCACCAGCCTTGAAAGCTACTGGGCATCTGTCTTGTGTTCAGGATGCTAGAACTGAAAATAAGGAGACAGAGGAAAAGCGTAGGGGAAGAGATAGAAGAACATCTAGGACGAGGGACAGGAGAGTGTAAGGTGAGGGCGTGTTAGAGAGAGAGTGGGGGGGGGTCGCTGATCATTGCCAGCAGGTCACATTCATTTGTGTCCTTGTACAATTAATTCACCTATTTTTCTGTTCATTTTCCCTCTTGTCCACTTACTCTTTTTTCCTTCTTTCAAATATTCAAATGCCTGCTATTGTGCTTCGTCCAGTAGTTACCATGAGGAGTAGAACTCCTGGCCAAATCCTTGTTGATTCTGTAGATATTTCATTCATGCCCTACTGTGTGCTGGGTTATCTGCTGTGAACAAGACTCAGCCCCTTTTCTCATGGAGCTCACATTCTATCTGGGGGAATGTTAGATAATGCACAAGAAAACAACAACCGGTGATAGCCATCAGCGGAAAGATAAAGAGTCACTTGGGAGGCGGGGAGGTGGCCAACATTCCATAAGGCAGGCAGGGAAGGCTTCTTTTCAGAGGGACAGTGGAGCTGAAAATGGAGTGACAAGGAGTCTACCATTTTAATAGCTAGGGTCAGAGTATTCCAGGCAGAGGGCACAGCACAGGCAAAGGGCCAGAAGTGGGAGTAATCCTGGCAAGTTCAAGGAATGGAAAGGCCAAGGTAGCTGCCAAGGGGTGAGTAGGTAGGAGATGGGCTGGAAAGGTGGGTGGGGACCTGGTAGGGCAGGTTTTCAGTCCAAGTGTGCGGGTTTTAGTCTCAAGGGCACAGGAAGCCACTGCGGAGTTAAAGGAGGGAGTCGTCAGTTTCAGAGGTGACTGCTTTTTTTTTTTTTTTGGAGATGGAATTTCATTCTGTCGCCTGGCCTGGAGTGTAATGGCATGATCTTGGCTCACCTCAACCTCCAGGTTCAAGCCATTCTCCTGCCTCAGCCTCCCAAGTAGCTGGGACTACAGGCATGCACCACCATGCCTGGTTAATTTTTTTTTTTTTAAATCGATATGGTTTTGCATGTGATTGTTTTAAGAGGAAATTAGATATAAACAAGTCAAATGTTTCTTTTTTGTTTGTTTTTCTTTTTCAAGGTTTTTTTCTCTCTCTCTCTCTCTCTCTCTTTTTTATTTTTTTATTTTTTTTTTATTGCATTTTAGGTTTTGGATACCTGGTTGATTTTTATATTTTTAGTAGAGAGGGTTTCACCATGTTGGCCAGGCTGGTCTCAAACTCCTGACCTCAAGTGATCCACCGGCCTTGGCCTCCCAAAGTGCTGGGATTACAGGCGTGAGCCACCACGCCTGGCCCAGAGGTGACTGCTTTTTATGAGCAACACAGGGAGGCAAGAGGAGGCAGGAGCAACAGTGAGTGTTGCCACTGTGGTCCCAGTGGGAGAGTGATGATGGCTGGAATTGCAGAGATGGCGGTAGAGATGGAGGGAAGTGGAGGGGTTTGGAGTATGTTTTTGGTTGGAGAGTGAGCATCTTTCCATTGGTCCCTCCACCCCTCGCCCCTCACCCTAGTCTTTCTAATGGGTTGAAGAGTGGAGGGACTAAGGGAGAGATGAGAATCTAGGGTGACTCCTGGGTTTTTCTATGATTATAACTGGCAAGTGCTTTGGAGGAAAAATTGAGGGTGCTTTGAAGTACGTGCCTGACTTGGTATGGGATGAGTCGGGGGTGGGGAGGACTTCCGAGGAAGTGACATTTGAGCTGATTGGATATTAAGGACCATCAGTGCCCTTTGGGTATTTTTCCTATAGCATGATGAGTAAGAGGCAAGGTGTTCACACTAAAGATGAACTGGTGATGGCTAAAAATGCATGCTTTGTGCCTGCTGATAAAGAAGAAGTATCATCAGGGATGCCTTCAGGTCTGAGAAGTGGTTTTCTGCAGTGGTCAGGAGGGGCAGTGCCTGGCTGGTGGCTCCTGCTGTCCCTGACTCTCTCCTGGCTTCCTCTCCCTGGGGAGGGCTTGCCTGGGATAGCATCAGCCTTCTTGATAAAATTGAGAGATGGATGTGTTATCATGGGTTAATTCAGAGGCATCTCCCCTTACTCCCCTTTTAAGGGGCTGAGTTTTTGACTTTGGCTGGGGGAGAAGAAGAACCTCCAGTACTAGAGCACAGAAGATCCTGGCCTATAGCAAAGATGATTAGTTATTCTATGTGATTATCATCATAGTATAAAAATGTCTGCAAGTCTAACAACCAACAGTTGTGGCTATGTTGGAGTTTTGGCTGGAGGAGGGACTGTGTGTGTGTGTGTGTGTGTGTGTGTGTGTGTGTGTGTGTCTGTGTCTGTGTGTGCACAAATTCTCCATGTTCATCATAGCCTTCATTCACAGCAAGTCTAAGGATGTTTTTGAAGCCTTCCTCAGAACGATCTCGGAAAGGTGAGATCTTGCTTACTTATTGGCTTAATCATTGTTGGGTGCAGAGACATCGGATCTACTATCCAATGAGCAGGTAAAGTAGACCGGGTTTGAGGTGAAAGATGTGTGTGTATTTGGCAGCAGTTAAAGGGCAGAGTGACAGGAAATGCAGGGGCAAGGCCTGGGGCTCATGTGTGGACATCTGTAGCAGGTGGAAAAGCAAACCACAGCTCTGAGTTTTAGTAGCACTGACGGGGTTAGCTTTGTAACAGAAATAATTTGACAAGGAGAATGAATACCTTAGGGAAAAGGGCCCGTGAACATGGAAAGGCAGTGGGGTGATTTTCTGTTCCTTTTCCCTGTGAGTGCACTTTTGGGACAACAGGGCAGGACTGTTAATGTCCTGGAGGGAATGGTGAGGCCACATTGCGGTATTGCTCTAACCTGGTGACATAGCCAGAGCTTTTTGTAAAAGTGATGCCGCCTCTCCATGTTCTTCCAGACCTATTGGTCACATCAGCCTGTCCTCATTTCTCAACCTTTGATACATAGATGTATTTCATCTCTTTCCTAGAGTTTATTATGAAAACATTATATTTTTTCATTATTATTATTATTTTTTTTTTAAGAGACAGGGTTTTACCATGTTGGTCAGGCTGCTCTTGAACTCCTGACTCAGGTGATCCACCTGCCTCAGCCTCCCAAAGTGCTGGATTTACAGGCGTGAGCCACCACGCCCGGCCTTATTTTTTCATTCTTTATTTTTATTTTCTCGAGACAGAGTTTCGCTCTTGCTGCCCAGGCCAGAGTACAGTGATATGATCTCAGCTCACTGCAGCCTCTGCCTCCTGGGTTCAAGTGATTCTCCTGCCTCAGCTTCCCAAGTAGCTGGGATTATAGGCATCCGCCACCACGCCCAACTAATTTTTGTATTTTTAGTAGAGATGGGGTTTCACCATGTTGGCCAGTTTGGTCTCAAGCTCCTGACCTCAGGTGATCCGCCCGCTTCGGCCTCCCAAAGTGCTGGGATTACAGGCATGAGCCACCGTGCCTGGCCAACTTTTTCATTATTTAAATATAAAATTGGCCCATTCTATTATTTTTCTACAAACCACACATCACTTACTACCTGATAGGAGTTGGCGGCTCAATGTAAAAGTCATGTTCCTGAACCAGTTTATTGTTTTTTTTTTTTTTTTTTTTGAGATGGAGTTTCACTCTTGTTGCCCAGGCTGGAGTGCAGTGGCATGATCTTGGCTCACCGCAACCTCCACCTCCCAGTTTCAAGCAATTCTCCGGCCTCAGCCTCCCGAGTAGCTGAGATTACAGGACTGCACTATTATGCCCGGCTAACTTTTTATTTTTAGTAGAGACAGGGTTTCTCCATGTTGGTCAGGCTAGTCTAACTCCCAGCCTCAGGTGATCCGCCCGTCTCAGCCTCCCAAAGTGCTGGGATTACAGGCATGAGCCACTGTGCCTGGCCCCTGAACCAGTTTAATATGTTGCAATTCTTCAAGAAAAATGCAACCCATCATAGTTTTAGTAGGCTGAAAAACATGAAGACATCAGTGGAAAACATTCTCTCTCATTGGTTCATATACTTGTGAAATAGGAATTTGGGAATTTCCCAATCACCAAAGTATATGCTTTAGGCCAATTTTTTGCCTAGGTATGTGATGGACAGAGGGGTAGAAGGATTGGGGGAGAGGTGGAGTGACAGAAGAGACCCCAGAAATGTTGGGTTTCTGGCTGGCTGGTGCTCACTATCTTATACAGTGTTTTCTTTTCTTTCTTTCTTTCTTTTTTTTTTTGAGATGGAGTTTTGCTCTTGTTGCCCAAGCTGGAGTGCAATGGCACAGTCTCAGCATGAACTCTGCCTCCGGGTTCAAGCAATTCTCCTGCCTCAGCCTCCCAAGTAGCTGGGACTACAGGTGCGTGCCACCACGCCTGGCTAATTTTTGTATTTTTAGTAGAGATGGGGTTTCACTATATTGGCCAGGCTGGTCTTGAACTCCTGACCTTGTGATCTGCCTGCCTCGACCTTCCAAAGTGCTGGGATTACAGGTGTGAGCCACCGTGCCCAGCTAACAATGCTTTCAACAAAAACACTACTGTGAGTCTCCCAAAGGGAAATGACCCAAGGCAGCAGGAGCAATGGATTGTCCAGTACTGGGGCCTGTTTTCTACCATCAGGTTGATAGTCTGATAAGTTGTATCTAGGAACGCTGACTTACAATGGGCATATCACCCAGGATTGCCTCGGGTGGCACCCTCACGTTTATGTTCGTGTTTGTCCCTGGATTTTCCTATTTGTCTGCTCAGCAGAAAACCAATCAAACGAGATGGGCACTTTCCACAAGGACTCGGGAAACCTATTCTGATACCAGCCTTCGCTTACTTGCTGACTTATCCCAGCAATGTCATCCAGTGCTGAGAGAATGGACCTCAGGGCCAGACTGGCAGGGGCGTCTTGTTCTGTGGCCTCAATGAAGTTAATGTAGATTTTGGAATTAGTAATGTAGCGTGCAGAAATCCCTTCTATCCTGGAGAAAGAAAATTGGCACATGCATGTGGAATATAAAAGTTGCATTTCACTTTCAGAGATCCATTTTAAAGTAAGGGAGTATTAAGTCTAAAAGAGTTGCAAGAATATAAATGAATATTGCATATGTCTACCCTGAACCAACTGACATCTCACCGACTTCTACTAAAGAACACGGGAATGAGGCTGGGCGCGGTGGCTCACGCCTGTAATCCCAGCACTTTGGGAGGCCGAGGCGGGTGGATCACGAGGTCAAGAGATCGAGACCATCCTGGTCAACATGGTGAAACCCCGTCTCTACTAAAAATACAAAAATTAGCTGGGCATGGTGGCACATGCCTGTAGTCCCAGCTACTCAGGAGGCTAAGGCAGGAGAATTGCTTGAACCCGGGAGACGGAGGTTGCGCTGAGCCGAGATCGCGCCATTGCACTCCAGCCTGGGTAACAAGAGCGAAACTCCGTCTCAAAAAAAAAAAAAAAAAAAAAGAACACGGGAATGATATGAGTGTAGAGTCTGGAAACCAACCAAGTATAGCTTTCTTAAGAGCTGTGTGTTCTTCAGCAGATTTCTTAACCTCTCTGTGCTTCAGATTTCTCTTCTGTAAAATGAATATACTATTGGTTGCTATGGGTGATAAATGGGTTCATCTGTGCTCAGTGCTCAGAATGATGCTTGGTTCTTAGTAAATGCTATTTCAATGTTAGCTACTACTTTAAGGAGCTATTTCTTATTGTTTCTTCTTCTGTACAATAAGGAGGGTAGACAGTGTCGGTGGTTCTCTACTATGGGTGAACACTAGAGTCATTTGTGGAGCTTAAAAGCTCTCAGCGTTTTAGAAAAATGTTGATGCCTGGAACCCTCTCTATCCACCTTGAAACAGAGTCTCTGGGAGTGGGGCCTGGATATAAGAATTTTAAAAAAAGTTTCCTGTGGTTTGGGGCACAGTGAGACTGAGAAGCAGAGGCAGAGATGGCCCTGAGATCCCTTCAGCTTGGAAGTTGGCATGCTGGGTTTCTATGGCAGGGGCAGGTTATAGCTTCCCTTCGCATGCTCAATGCACTCATATGTGCCACAAAACTTTCTTTTCCCTTTTAAAAAAACAGAGGTGAAAGTCCTGTAACTAAAGTTAAGCATTCTAAAACTTACAGTTCAGTGACCTGTACATTCACAATGCTGTGCAGTCACCACCGCCTAGTTCCTAAACATCTTTATCACTCCAAAATAAAACCTGGTACCCAGTAAGCAGTCAGCCTCATCCTCCCTTCCCTCAGCTTCCGGCAACCACCAAGTTGCTTTCTGTGTCTATGGCATTGCTTGTTTTGGATACTTCGTATAAATGGGATCATACAATACATGGGCTTTCGTGTCTGGCTTTTTTCACTTAGCGTACTGTTATCAAGGTTCATCTACATTGTAGTATGGATTAGGGGTTCATGCTTTTCCAGGACTGAGCTGTATTCCACTATGTGGATGTACCATCTTCTGTTTACCCATTCATCTGTTGATGGACAGTTGGGTTGTTCCCACCTTAACTATTGTGAATAGAGCTGCTATGAACACTTGTGTCCAAGTATTTGAACACCTATTCTCAATACTTCTGGGTTTATACCTAGGACTGGAATTGCTGGGAGTGGAAATGCAATAGTAATTCTGTATTTAATTTTACTGTCAAATTGTTTACATGTGATTAAACATTCGCCTTTGTTCTTCACCCTCACAGGTCTTCCTTGACTTGTCCTCACTGCCTGAAACAGAGCAACACCTTTGATCCTTTCCTGTGTGTGTCCCTACCTATCCCCTTGCGCCAGACGAGGTACGTGAGTGTCGCAGCTTGCCCAGTGAACTTGACTTCCATCCTTACTCATTATGGGGAACCTTCTGCCCTCACACCTGCCATTTTCTCTCCTTTGCTTCTCAGCCAGCATTTCTCTGGAAACCAGCCTTACAGCTGGATGACATTCAACTATTAAAACTGACAGAGTGAAAGGTTACTGTGTCCCTTCCCTAGCTAAGAAGGAAATTATGAATGTTTGGCACTATTGCCAGTCTTAGGTCTGTAGCCCATTCAGAAGTTGGCACGGACCCATTGGCCTCAGTTGGTCAGACAGGGGTTAACTAGGGAAAACCTGTGGCCACCTGCTTTTCCCAGCTTTATTTCAATTTCAATTTCAAAAATCTATTTTCTTCTTTGGAAAGGTGTAGGAAAAAGATTTCTTTAAGGAACAAAGAAAGAGGTAAAGGGTTGTTTGGGGAAAGATGAGAAAAAAAGAAAATCGGAGGTAGTGCTGGGTGACAGGTGCCATGGCTGAGTTCTATAAAAGTAAGCCCGAATTTTAGCAGTGACCATTGAGGTAAATGGCCAATGTCAGTGTCCTGGCATGCAGGTGAGCGCCCATGTGGGGTGTTTTCTCTGGCATTGGAACAGAGGCATTCCTCTTTATGTTCCCCACCTCCTTAAGTGCCATTTCTCTTACCCTCGGCCTGTTGACATCCCCTGCCTGTAGGATGCAGCTGAAGACAGGGTATCTTCAGAAGGCCTTCCTTGGCAACTCAGTCTCCCTTTCTGCTCTAAAATCCTGTGCTGCTGGTCTTCTGCATTACAAATATAACTGTTGGCTTGTACTACAATGTGGCTTATACTGTGTATCATCAGTGACACCATCAGAGAATGTTAACTTATAGATGTGATCTAAGACTACTAGCCTGATGCAGCACGGCACAGTGGTTAAGGTGGTTGACTCTGGAGCCAGACAGTCCAGGTTCAAATCCCAGCTCTATTAATTACCTATGTGACTTGAACAATTAGTGGAGTACAGATCAAGAGAAACAGTGCTAGAGTGGACCTTCATCTGCTGGTGGGATAGGGAAGCAGAGATTTCCAAAGGAGACTCATTAAGGAGAATGTCATCAGTAGTGTTGATTTGTACTGAAAAAAAATAAAAAAAAAGACTGCTTTAATTTTCGAACTTTGGAGTTTGTTTCTGTTTACGCTTATCTATTTAACAAATAGAGCCTTGAGATTGAACATCTCTATGGTGATTCTTAATCAAATACTTTTCCCCCAACTCTCTGGAAAAGCAGTTTAGAAGATTTGGCTCTACCCTGCCACCTGGTGACAATGTACCAAGTACAGGGACACAACCAGGAAGCGGCGATTAACTATGTGCTGAACTTGATCCATTGTGTTTTTTGTTTTGTTTGTTTGTTTGTTTTTTGAGACAGAGTCTCGCTCTTTCACTCAGGCTGGAGTGCAGTGGCACGATCTTGGCTCACTACAACTCCCACCTCCCAGGTTCAAGCGATTCTTCCGCCTCAGCCTCCCAAGCAGCTGGGATTACAGGCACGTGCCACCACGCCCGGCTAATTTTTTTGTATTTTTAGTAGAGACGGGGTTTCACCATGTTGGCCAGGCTGGTCTCAAACTTTTGACCTCAAGTGATTCACCCGCCTCAGCCTCCCAAAATGCTAGGATTACATGGGTGAGCCACTGCGCCCGGCCTTGATCCATTATCAACAATGTCGTTCACGGTTCATGGCAGTCTTTTAAGGGTGTCGCCCCTTCCTATTTTCCAGGTTCTTGAGTGTCACCTTGGTCTTCCCCTCTAAGAGCCAGCGGTTCCTGCGGGTTGGCCTGGCCGTGCCGATCCTCAGCACAGTGGCAGCCCTGAGGAAGATGGTTGCAGAGGAAGGCGGCATCCCTGTAGATGAGGTGTGATAGAATTGCGTTGGGGCCTGGTCATTGGATGATAGAATGCTAACTGAGCCAGCTGTCTGGGCTGTTTAGGCCAATTTGTGGTTCCCAGGTGACTCCAGCATGACTCATGGGTTTCTGTTTGATTAGTAATGCCTGGCGTCTGAGGTGACTGGGCCTTGACTTCTCCCTGCACTGAGACAGAATGATCAGAAAAGAACACCTTTGCCTTCAAGGAAGGTGATGATGATTATGATTGTAATAATCCCAACAATAGCTAACCCTAGGTAGTACTTACTAAGTGTGGGGCACTATTCAGTGAACTTTATATTCATACCTGATTCAATCACAGGCATCCTGTGAAGTAGACATTCCAATTGTCCTCATTTTACTACAGGGAATAAAGAAGTTCTGAGAAGTTAGGTGACTTGCCCAACGTCACTAGCTAGTAAATGGCAGAGCCGGGATTTGGATTTCGATGGTTTGACTCCGTAGCTCAAGTTGCCATTGCATATTTTCACTCTTGGGGATATAAACCAGGATACTAAAGGAACGGTAAATGAAACAGGGGGAACTGCCGAGAGAACTGAGGATGTGGAACAGGAGAGGGAACGTCTGGGGGAAGCCGGGTTGGCTGTGTTCTACTTGTTTTCTTTTCAAATGAGTCTTGGTGAAGGCATTGGATTCGTGGTGCCTGGAGGGGCCCTCATGAGAAACAGGGAGGAGGCCTTGGTGGCACCAAGCTACATGGCAGGATGGGAGGGGCTCTAAGGGTGATTCAGTGGCTCCCTAGGTTTCTGACCCTGGACACACCACGTGATTGGCTCTGTGTCCTTAACAGTCAAATAGAAAATTGACACTTCCCTGACTACCTCATGGGATTTTTTTCAAATCAAAAAATATTTTTAACCTTGTTGGTAAGGCATGCCATGCATACAATAATGTACACGTATCTTAAGGTTGTGGTGGGCTAGGTGCAGTGGCTCACGCCTGTAATCCCAGCACTTTGGGAGGCTGAGGCAGGCAGATCACCTGAGGTTAGGAGTTTCAGACCAGCCTGATCAACATGGTGAAACCCCATGTCTACTAAAAATACAAACAAATTAGCCGGGCATGGTGGTGTGCACCTGTAATCTCAGCTACTCAGGAGGCTGAAGCAGGAGAATAGCTTGAACCCGGGAAGTGGAGGTTGCAGTGAGCTGAGATCTCGCCATTGCACTCCAGCATGGGTGACAAAGTGAGACTCCATCTCAAAAAAAAAAAAAAAAAAATGTAGTTTGCCAGGTTTCTCTACATTCATAGCTACATTCCTATAACCTCCAGCCTTACTGAGCCTCCCCATCACCCCACTGGGCTCCTTTCTGCCCCTGCCCAATCAATCCCTCTGACCTCTATCTCCACCTCATAGAATATTCATAACTCTCTCAAATAGGGGGGAAAATGTATGTCTCTTGCTTTGTTAACTCTAAAGTGCGCTATGGGGACTCGCTGAAAGAGACAGAGAGAGAGGAAGACAGTGGGTGAGAGTCCTGGGGAGAAAATGGCAGTAATAAAAGATCAAAAGGGAGAAGTCTATGAAAAGTAGTGTTTGAGTAATTAAGAGTGTGAAAAATTCTGGCGGAAATTTGAGAGGTGTGATGTGTTGGTTCAGGACGGAGGGTATCACTTAGGATGGTGGTGGGGGATGGGGATTTAGATTGAAACTTAAAGGCATCTGTTTTGATGTTTTGTTTTCTTTAACTGGCAAATGTATTGCATTTATATTATCTGGACTCATGGATATATGTATTTGGATTTATTTATGTATATGCTATTTACCCTGTTTTCCTATTTTGTGCCCCAGCCCCCGCCCCCCAATTTTTAGATGGAACAGTCTTTTTCTTTTAGAAAATGATTCTTTTAGATAGAGCAGTTTTTCTTTATTTCATCTCTTCTGGGATGAAGTACATATACATTATATTTCTATTATTTTAGTGGTTATTAAAATGTCAACATGCGGCCAGGCGCGGTGGCTCATGTCTGTAATCCCAGCACTTTGGGAGGCCGAGGCGGGCCGATCACGAGGTCAAGAGATCGAGACCATCCTGGCCAACATGGTGAAACCCCGGCTCTACTAAAAGTACAAAAAATTAGCCTGGCACGGTGGTGCGTGCCTGTAGTCCCAGCTACTTGGGAGGCTGAGGCAGGAGAATTGCTTGAAACTGGAAAACGGAAGTTGCAGTGAGCCGGGATCGCACCACTGCACTCCAGCCTGGCGACAGAGTGAGACTCTATCTCAAAAAAAAAAAAAAAAAAGTTCAACATGCATGATTACTAGTCTAATGTTAATCTTCCTATGTAACACAAGGATCCTGGTATGCATTAAATTCCCTTATACCTTTTTGATTTAGATATTGTTGTCCAGTATTTTAATCCCTTCTCTACCTCCAATTGTAACGGTAGTAATAGTTATTATTTTAGCTTTATATAGTCAATAATATTTACATTTGCCAATGTTTTCCATTTTCTTTGGCTCATCATTTCTTCCTACAACTCAAGTTTTCTCTTTGATTTAGGTTTTTAAATCCTGAAATCTATTTATATTTATTTATGAATGCATAAATGAATGAATGAATGACAGGGTTTTCCTCTGTTGCTCAGGCTGAAGTGCAGAGGTGTGATCCTAGCACACTGCAACCTTGAACTCCTGGGCTCAAGGGATCCTCCGACCTCAGCCTCCTGAGTAGCTGGGACTACAGGTTCATGCCACCATGCCTGGCTAATTTTTTTAAAAAATTTTGTAGAGATGGGGGTCTCACTATGTTGCCCAGGCTGGTCTTGAACTCCTGGGCTCAAGTGATCCTCCTTCCTCAGCCTTCCAAAGTGTTGGGATTATAGGCATGAGCCACTGTGCCCAGCCCTGAAATGCATCTTTTTAAAGAGAACTTCCTAGCCAGTGGACCTTGAATGGGTTATGTGTGCCGAGATACTGATTTCTTCAGCCCTCAGGGTAGAGAAGTTGGGTCTAAGGCAGTCAGAACCCCCGTAGTAGTCACCCCTCTACTACAAAACCATCTCCTATTTACTTCTGTTTGGTAAAAATATTTTTTTATGTATGACATCATGTGAAAAAGGTTAGTAACCCTATTCAGGAGTTCTTTCTGTAGTAAATGCTTTTTGTTCACATGAAGAGGGCTTTATTTTGTTCTCATTTTTTCTGTGCTTATTCAACTGGTTATAAAACTTTTAGATTTTTTTCAGTTTCTTTTTTTGTTGCACTTGAGATGTCTATGGACCATCTAATTGTTATTTTTTTTATTTTTATTTTTTGAGACGGAGTTTCACTCTTGCTACCCAGGCTGGAGTGCAATGGCGCGATCTCGGCTCACTGCAACCTCTGCCTCCTGGGTACAAGCAATTCTTCTGCCTCAGCCTCCCAAGTAGCTGGGACTACAGGCGTGTGCCACCGTGCCCAGCTAATTTTTGTATTTTTAGTAAAGACGGAGTTTCACCATGTTGACTAGGATGGTCTCGATCTCTTGACCTTGTGATTCACCTGCCTCGGACTCCCAAAGTGCTGGGATTATAGGCGTGAGCCGCCGCGACTGGCCACGGACCACCTAATTGTTATATTTACTGTGCCTTACCACTAAAAATAAGTAGCCAACTAGAAGGAAGGAAAGGGTGAAAAATGGTTGTTGACTATCAGTCACTTTCAGATTTATCTGTTAATTTCTCTTTCAGAAATCAAGAGGGAAAATGATCTTTCTCATTTCAGGTGATCTTGGTTGAACTGTATCCCAGTGGATTCCAGCGGTCTTTCTTTGATGAAGAGGACCTGAATACCATTGCAGAGGGAGATAATGTGTATGCCTTTCAAGTTCCGCCCTCACCCAGCCAGGGGACTCTCTCAGGTATAACAGATGCTTTGCAAATTTTACTTGGCTATGATGAATTGCAGGTTTCAGAGGATACTCTTTGGGTGCTAAGGCATAAAACATCCACTTTTAGCACTTGGAACAATCACACTTATTATCCCTGGTATTTGTTGTGTGCAGATGGTTGATATTAAAAATTATTCAGTGAATACAGGGATTCTCAAAACCTTAGTGAATATTAGAATCACCCAGAGGGCTTGTGAAAGCAGATTTCTGGACCCTACCCACAGAGTTTATTATTCAGGTGGCCTGGAGTGGGGCCTAAGAGTTTGCATATCTAACGAGTTCCCAGGTGATACTGATGCTGCTGGTCCAGGGACCACACTTTTGAACCACTTTTTGGTATAGATGCTGGGGTCATCTTTGTTGTCAGGATTTGTACGAGTCAAGGTTTTGTATGAAATAAAATGTCTACAAATTTGAGCAGTACATGGTTAAAGAGGTTATTAAATGACTTTTCAACAAAATAGTTCCATTCTTATGCTTGTGTTTCCTATTCCATAGACTGGCTAAAACGGTCAATTTCTAACAGTCCTTTTTATTTGTTGGTCAGTATACGTTTTGGTCAAGTTGCTAGTGAAGAAGGCCCATATATGTGTGTGTGTGTGTGTGTGTATGTGTGTGTGTGTGTGTGTGTGTGTATACACTCATGTGTATATATATATATATGTGCATATATGTATATATATACACACACAAATATGTATATATATATGTATATACACACATATATGTATATATATGTGTGTGTGTATGTTTTGAGATGCATTCTTGCTCTGTCACCCAGGCTGGAGTGCAGTGGTACTATCTCGGCTCACTGCAACCTCTGTCTCCTGGGTTCAAGTGATTCTCCTGCCTCAGCCTCCCAAGTAGCTGGGATTACTGGCACACACCACCACGCTCAGCTAATTTTTGTATTTTTAGTAGAGATAAGGTTTCACCATGTTGGCCAGGCTGGTCTCAAACTCCTGTCTTCAGGTGATCCACCCACCTTGGCCTCCCAAAGTGCTGGGATTACAGGTGTGAGCCACTGTGCCTGGCTAGAAGACCCATATTTAAAGGACCCTATGCCAGTGTTACATTATACCCTAGATGATTCCTATACCCTGGCCCCATGTCCTTAGCCAGCATGAGTAGCTGGCCATGGGAACTGGATGTCTGCAGTTCTCTGAGTTGACAGGGAGATGCTGGGCACTGGAATCTAGAACAAGACATTAACTGACAGTCGCTATGTCACAACCCAGTGAAACAAGTTCTTCTTTCAAATTCAATAATGGTTGACACATCTTTTCCTTGAAAGTCAAAATTTCAGAACTGATTGGAAATGGAGGATAGTCCAAATTCCTCTATTTCCTCATTGGTAAAGATTCTCACCTTTCTCTGTATACTTCTTATGTTGGCTTTCTAAGAGAGTAGATACTCTGGAGGCTCTGTGATGAAGTCATAAAAGCAGCCAGAATTATTTTGGAGTATTTTTCAGGTACCTTGAAAAATATTAGTTAAATTCTTGTTCCTGTTTTAAAACTATAGGGTGATGGCCAGGTGCAGTGGCTCATGCCTGTAATCCCAACAGTTTGGGAGGCCAAGGCAGAAGGATCACTTGAGGTCAGGAGTTCAATATCAGCCTGGCCAACATGATGAAACCCCATCTCTACTAAAAATACAAAAAGATTAGCTGGGCACAGTGGCGCACATCCACAATCCCAGCTACTCTAGCGGCTGTGACAGGAGAATCACTTGAACCTGGAAGGCAGAGTTTTCAATGAGCTGAGATGGTGCCACTACACTCCAACCTGAGAGAGCAAGACTCTGTCTCAAACAAACAAACAAACAAACAAGTAACTATTGGATGAACACAACTGCAAATTCACTACCATATTTTTGGTATTTGTATGCCGGGTGTCAGATGGCACAAGTGCCATGAGCCTTAGTACCTCCTCCCCTAAAGCCTTCTAGTGGCCTCCTATTGGTGGTTAACAGATGCTCAAAGAGAAAGAGGGACTAGAGAAACTAAGGCTCTGACCCAGAAAAGCAGCTCCTTTAAGAATATAAACAGGCCGGGCGCGGTGGCTCACGCCTGTAATCCCAGCACTTTGGGAGGCCGAGGCAGGCGGATCACGAGGTCAACAGATCGAGACCATCCTGGTCAACATGGTGAAACCCCGTCTCTACTAAAAATACAAAAAAATTAGCTGGGCGTGGTGGCACGCGCCTGTAGTCCCAGCTACTTGGGAGGCTGAGGCAGGAGAATTGCTTGAACCCGGGCGGCGGAGGTTGCAGTGAGCTGAGGTCGCGCCACTGCACTCCA